>SSNP01000104.1:241859-281859 GCA_006937955.1 Pachypanchax playfairii
TTTTGGCTCCACATATCTCTGTGAGGTAGCATTTTCACACATGAAAATAATAAAGTCAAAGCACAGGACACGTCTGACTGACAGACACCTTGCTGACTGTGTAAGACTAGGTGTCTCCAACTATGAGCCCAACTACAGTGCATTAACTGGGAAGCTGCAGGCACAACCATCACACTGACTGTGACTGTTATCACTTAGAAAGGCAGAGTGGCGGGATGATTTACCTTGTGCATTGATGTATGATTTTTGCCATGATTTGATGATTCAGTTTTAAATGTTGCAATACAAGCAACAATGACTTATATTTGAACCACTTTTTTGCTGTTGAAATGCATATCAGTTGTCAGATGTATGTTCAGAATGTTTTTGGCAATAAAATGATAAAGCATGATTCATAAATTGATATCTGTTTTTCTAAATTTTATAATCTAAAAGTTGTAAACTATATCTAAAATGAATGGTAGATCTTTGCATTTTGTCCAACATGAAAAGTGATCTTGGCTTGAAAAAGGTTGGTGACCACTGCTTTAAGGCTTATTTCTGCCACTTGTTGGAGAACTGCAGCCAGTGACCCCTAAAAAGTGGTGGGGACGAACTAGTCAATTGCAAAAAGTGCAGGGGACATGTCCCCAGTGTCCCCAGTTAAAATGGTACCTATGCACCCTAGTATAGATGTTTGCGAAACTCATCGCAGCCGCTTCGAAAACCTGACACACGGGAGGCTGCAGCGATGTCGCCTCCCGTGTGTCTAGATCCTAAAGCTGCTTCACTGGATAATGAACCAGAGACAATAGTGGGAAGGACATTTTTTTTCTCTTACTAAAACAACTTTATTTTTGAAAATTTTCAGAAATTCATCACTTCTGTGAGTTATAGGGATATAAGGTTCAAAAGAGCTTGGACCTTTCATCAGCGGTACTACAGAACTAAAACGAAACCTGGGTTTGTTGTGGTTCTCCTCTATAAGGGATGAGTAATACTCAGCTCTGACTATGTGAGCAGGTTGTAGTAGAGGTCTGTAGTAGTCTGAACCACATGGTAATCAGAATAAAGGTTTGTTTAGAAAGGCCTTAAAAGGGACAAGAAAACAATGTATTATTTCATTTGATGGTTCTAAAGGTAATTTTGCTTTGAACTAAAGAAGTTAATTTACAAATCAAAACACTAACTTGTACTGTAGGTGTTAAGTACTCTAATGTATATAAACCCTTCTGAGTCCTACATGTTACTTTCATGGACTCTGAGAGAAACCACTTGGACCATTACCACAAAGACTTCAGGCTGTTCTTGTCCAATAAAGAACAATGTTTCCAGCTTTAAGTCAGAAAAATAATTATTCAAAAAAGTTATTATATTTGTTTGTCTTTTTTCATTTTATTTAATTCAGGTGTATATTTTGTTTTGTTTATGGTAAAGAAAGCTAAAGGAAAAGTATAATATACGTATTTAACATGAGCTTTAAATGTGAGGCTAAAAGCAGTTTTCAAATGATCTTTAAGTGACAGATTTTTATGTATTTGAAAACAAAAGTTTGATGTAAAACCTATTAAACATCATTTCATTCTTTATTTATTTAACTGTGGAACTTCCAGAAGCAGAAACATTGATGCCTTCAAGTGCCCAGCAGCACATCTTCTCACTGCTGGATTTCTCTCTGCTCACTGTAAGACAGCGCTCTGATTGGCTAAGGCCAGGGGTTCCAAACGCTTTTTAAGGACTCCCTACTTTCGCCAACAGAAAAGCTGCAACCCCACACACACACTGGTGAACACACATCACATGAGCATGCAACTGACGGGTAAATAAAGAGCTTGTTTATCATTTATATTTGGGTAACTTATTCCATTATTAGAATGAGCAGCATGGTGATG
Source organism: Pachypanchax playfairii (assembly GCA_006937955.1). Lineage (NCBI taxonomy): Eukaryota > Metazoa > Chordata > Actinopteri > Cyprinodontiformes > Aplocheilidae > Pachypanchax > Pachypanchax playfairii. Next base: position 243,731 of record SSNP01000104.1, read on the forward strand.
TCAGGGATTCTCGCTCCAAAACAAATCAACTGTTCATCACTACAACAGCAAGACCGATGATACAAACCACAGCAGAGAAAAGCTACATGTTATACAGACATTGCCTGAAGTTTTTGTTCAACCTGGATGTTTGTTCTTTCCCTTTTTTTTACCTAGTAAGTAACCAGAGAAATCCTGATGCATTTAAACCTTCCCTCTTCTATTGTGTCCTATTAAGCTGCAGGGAAAGTAAGTGATTTAGCAGGCCTGCACTCCTTTCACTCTGTTCTTATCCTCCACCCATCTCTTCACAATGCATTACACAGTTAACAGGAGGCTTCTCATGTTCCACAGCAGCTGAATCAGGGAGCTCACTGTGTCTTTATTTCTTGCACCACCAGTTATTTACCTTTTCTGACAAAATGATAAAACTCAAACTCTTATGTAAATGTTTTATTTTGGAATGTTGCACATATAATCAAGAGCTGACAAGTCTGGTCACGTCTTTATTTAACAATAAGTTTTTCTTTGTTTTTTTCCTGAAGCAGTTGCAACAACAGGAACTTGGTATTAATTGTCTAATGATTTCTTTATTAGATTAAAAATGTGCTTTGGAGAGGATTGTGTTCCTTCTCCTTCATGCTGCTCTGGACTCAAAGCAGAGAGACCAACGTCCTGCTCTCTCTCTCTCTCTAGTTCAGGTTTAATCCGGTGCTGGAAGGCTGGAATTCAGCTGCTGTACTGGACATGAATAGAGTTTGTCAGTTGTAGTTTCAGGCCACACAGTTGCTCTGAAAGCAGGCGGGTAGAAATGGGACCCTCCCCCCCCCCACTCACACACACCCACCCGCCCTTTTAACGGTCCCACAGACTCTGTGAACCGTTGAAGAGAATTCCCTTGTTGTTATAATGAGCACACACCAAACGTATTTCTGTAGCTTCCATCACTCAGCTTTATTAGCCAGAACAATCTGAATTCATCCACACCGGATATTTACATATGCAAAAGAAAAGAAGGTCCTCTGGACAAAGAAAGATCTATTAGAATCATTCTTAGTAGACGTTTGTGTTAAAGGAACGGAGTGAAGAGAGGACGCGTTTATAATACAGGAGTTAAATTAATACCAGAATAACTTTTCAGGATTTTTAACTGAAAACATGTTCTTAGGTAGCGAAGGATGGAAGTATGAAAGAGGTAAGTGGACATTGTGAGAGAAACAACAAATGTGCAGATAACAAGAGAAATAATATGAGCAAAAAATACAAGAATAAAAAGAAAATCAAAGGAGTAGAGAGAGAGAGTTAAAAATCAAAGAGTCAGTTATTAAAAGAACATTGAGAGAGAAAGTTTGAGGTAGATGATGGAAGAACAGAAGAAAATACAGTGAGAAGGAGAGAGGAGTGAGTTGACACATCATATAGAGGCAGTAGAGCAAAACTGACAGTAAAGGAAGTAACAACTCCACAGGACAGTGAGTGCACGTTAGCTTGGAGATCTGTGTTCTGCTAGCATCAGAGTGGTTAGCAGGAGCTGGAACTGGATTTATGTAAGTAGCCTTTTACAATTCAAATCTGATGGTGTGCAACTATTAAGGTTCAGGTAAGGATTTATGTCAGGTGTGCAGCTGTAATGTAACAGAACATGTCGTGCTGAACGGTTTCCAGTTTTATTTCTATATCAGAACCAAGAAGCTAGCTGGTGGTTAATAACTGAGTTTGAGTCTCTTTCTGAGCCTGATAAAGAAACCAGGATCTCATGTTCAATGATTTGTATAGATTTCCTACTAAAACATGGTGCAGACTTAAACTGAGAGAAACCTATTTGCATAAAAAGATCCAGATGTGTAAAACAGTGTGAACACATGAATCCAAGCACATTCCCTTTGTACATCCTAATTCATGTGGAGTTGAGCGCACATGAATTAAAAACCAGACACCTTCCCTTTTCACACCCAGATAGATGCAATTATGACCTGCATGACTAGATTCTCCACTTTTGCTAAAAAATCATGAGGAAAAGAAGTGAGATGATCCTGAATGACGTAGAAATGCATAAAAACATTTTGTTTTTCATGCTCTGGAATTATTGACGGATGTGAGGAGTGAAACAGGAAGCACCAGACAGTGTGTGTGTGAAGCTGTCGGTGTTGTGGGTTCACAACATCACACAGTGACATTAATATGGAGGTGAAGTTGAGGACCGCTGCTAATTAGGATCTCATCTATTACTGTTAAACACCACTTACATGGATCACACATTCTAAACTCAGTGCATGGCAGGGGAAGAGCGATGCTGAGGCATGATAAACTTTACATATCTGTTTGTTAACATAATGTAAACACAGAGGCACTCGGGGACTCAGTAGATACTCTGAAACTGGAGTTTCAGCAGGTCTCTGACTTGAACCACTGACTAGTGATGATGCTGTGGAGACCAGATGATGTTTGAAGACAAGGAGTCTTGACGAGCATCAGGGGGATTAATATTAGGACAATTAAATGCACTGTTCCAGTTTGTAGTCTGTTCCCAGCCATGCTGTTTAATAGACTGAATGTATTGTGTGTTGAACCAGACCACCTCTTCAATGTTGGATCACTGAGTTTGTGTGTCACATATAATTTGTAGACTGATTGAATGAAAGTGTTTCCTGTTAATATAAACTGAATGTGATGGTGCTTTTATAGTCGTCTGTGTGCAGCTGATAGCTTCAGTTACATCAGGAAAACTGAGTCTCACTGCAAACTGTTCTTTAATGTTAACCTGCGCAGCTGCAATGTGGGAGTTGAATGTATCCAGCTGACATATGGATAATTTCACACAGCTGGCACGGCTCGGCTCATGGTGGACTGGCACAGTCTCTAGTGGTCTGCTAGCTTCTTCTAAAATGGTATATGCTTTATTATCTTCTAATTTAATTGCACAAACATTGATGTATAAATTGTTAAATTGTCGGAGGGTCCGGTGGCTGTTTGAAATGAAATGAAATGAAAAATACTTTATTTATCCCAGAAGGGAAATTCAAGCTTGGTGGTGGTCGGAGGGTCAGGTGCCTGTTTGGTGGTGGTTGGAGGGTCCAATGGCTGTTAGGTGGTGGTCGGAGGGTCCGATGGCTGTTTGGTGGTGGTCAGAGGGTCCGATGGCTGTTTGGTGGAGGTCAGAGGGTCCGGTGGCTATTAGGTGGTGGTCGGAGGTTCTGATGGCTGTTTGGTGGTGGTTGGAGGGTCCGGTGGCTGTTTGGTGGAGGTCGGAGGGTCCGGTGGCTGTTTGGTGGAGGTTGGAGGGTCCGGTGGCTGTTTGGTGGAGGTTGGAGGGTCCGGTGGCTGTTTGGTGGTGGTCAGAGGGTCCGGTGGCTGTTTGGTGGTGGTTGGAGGGTCCGGTGGCTGTTTGGTGGAGGTTGGAGGGTCCGGTGGCTGTTAGGTGGTGGTCGGAGGTTCTGATGGCTGTTTGGTGGTGGTCAGAGGGTCCGGTGGCTGTTTGGTGGTGGTTTGAGGGTCCGGTGGCTGTTTGGTGGTGGTCGGAGGGTCCGGTGGCTGTTTGGTGGTGGTCAGAGGGTCCGATGGCTGTTTCGTGGTGGTCGGAGGGTCCGGTGGCTGTTTGGTGGTGGTCAGAGGGTCCGGTGGCTGTTTGGTGGAGGTCAGAGGGTCCGGTGGCTGTTTGGTGGTGGTCGAAGGGTCCGGTGGCTGTTTGGTGGTGGTTGGAGGGTCCGGTGGCTGTTTGGTGGTGGTTGGAGGGTCCGGTGGCTGTTTGGTGGTGGTTGGAGGGTCCGGTGGCTGTTTGGTGGTGGTCGGAGGGTCCGGTGGCTGTTTGGTGGTGGTCAGAGGGTCCGGTGGCTGTTTGGTGGTGGTTTGAGGGTCCGGCGGCCGTTTGGTGGTGGTCGGAGGGTCCGGGGGCTGGTTGGTGGTGGTTTGAGGGTCCGATGGCTGTTTCGTGGTGGTCGGAGGGTCCGGTGGCTGTTAGGTGGTGGTCAGAGGGTCCGGTGGCTGTTTGGTGGTGGTCGGAGGGCCCGGTGGCGGTTGGGTGGTGGTCAGAGGGTCCGGTGGCTGTTTGGTGGTGGTTTGAGGGTCCGATGGCTGTTTCGTGGTGGTCGGAGGGTCCGGTGGCTGTTTGGTGGTGGTATGAGGTCCGGTGCCTGTTTGGTGGTGGTCAGAGGGTCCGTGGCTGTTTGGTGGTGGTCAGAGGGTCCGGTGGCTGTTTGGTGGTGGTTGGAGGGTCCGGTGGCTGTTTGGTGGTGGTCGGAGGTTCTGATGGCTGTTTGGTGGTGGTCGGAGGGTCCGGTGGCTGTTTGGTGGAGGTCGGAGGGTCCGGTGGCTGTTTGGTGGTGGTCAGAGGGTCCGATGGCTGTTTCGTGGTGGTCGGAGGGTCCGGTGGCTGTTTGGTGGTGGTCGGAGGTTCTGATGGCTGTTTGGTGGTGGTTGGAGGGTCCGATGGCTGTTTGGTGGTGGTTGGAGGGTCCGGTGGCTGTTTGGTGGTGGTATGAGGGTCCGATGGCTGTTTGGTGGTGGTTGGAGGGTCCGGTGGCTGTTTGGTGGTGGTATGAGGGTCCGGTGCCTGTTTGGTGGTGGTCAGAGGGTCCGATGGCTGTTTCGTGGTGGTCGGAGGGTCCGGTGGCTGTTTGGTGGTGGTCGGAGGGTCCGGTGGGTGTTTGGTGGTGGTCGGAGGTTCTGGTGGCTGTTTGGTGGTGGTATGAGGGTCCGGTGCCTGTTTGGTGGTGGTCAGAGGGTCCGATGGCTGTTTGGTGGTGGTCAGAGGGTCCGGTGGCTGTTTGGTGGTGGTCGGAGGGTCCGGTGGCTGTTTGGTGGTGGTCAGAGGGTCCGATGGCTGTTTGGTGGTGGTTGGAGGGTCCGGTGGCTGTTTGGTGGTGGTTGGAGGGTCCGGTGGCTGTTTGGTGGTGGTTGGAGGGTCCGGTGGCTGTTTGGTGGAGGTTGGAGGGTCCGGTGGCTGTTTGGTGGTGGTCGGAATGTAAAATGAATGTAAAAATCCAGAGAAGACCCCAACAGAAAATAAAACTTTAAAGATGATATGAAAACACGTAATGGAACCCAGAAAGACTGTGACAGAAATTATTTCTGTGACCAACACTAGATAAAATAATGAATACAAAGAGAAAAGAATAAGTCATAACAAGACACGATAAACTAAAGAATCGTTAGTGAACCACTCCAACAAAACAATCAACTGTCCAATGGAAAATTGAGAATGTGTTGAAAAGTTCATTGTGGTTTGTATGCTTTATTTTGCATCTGTAGCTCAACTTTTGTGTCCTTCTTTTTTGTCTTTCTGTCTCAGGATGGTGTTATAATGGGATGGATATGAATATGGGCAAATGGGCAGGCATGCAAGCTCCTCTCCTCAGCCTGGCTCTTCAGCTCTTGTTCCTGATCTTCAAGCCATCAACCTGTTATGACCAGAACATCCACGAAGCTTCCCAGGATGGGTCCAACTTTAGCTTCACCCATTCTGTTTACCATGCAACAGTTTATGAAAACTCTGCAGCACGTACCTATGCCAACAGTAAAATTAAAATGGGCATTCACCTTTTCAAGAAGTTCTGGGAGATTCGCTACAGAATCACCTCAGGAGATGATGAAGGGCTTTTCAAGGCAGAGGATTATGTGCTGGGGGACTTCTGCTTCTTGCGCATAAGGACTAAAGGGGGCAATGCAGCCATATTGAACCGAGAGATTCAAGATAATTATGTATTGACAGTAAAAGCCTTTGTCAAGGGAGAGGCTCTTCTTGAAGCCTGGACTAAAGTCAGCATCCAGGTTTTGGATATGAATGACCTCCGACCGTTGTTTTCACCCACCACATACTCTGTTACTATAGCGGAGAGCACTCCTCTGAGGACTAGCATAGCACAAGTTACCGCTACAGATGCAGATACCGGCTCGAATGGAGAGTTTTACTTTTTTTTCAAAGAGAAAATTGAATTGTTTGCTGTACATCCAACCAGTGGAGTGGTTTATCTGAGTGGAAAGTTTAATGTAGATGAGCAGGATAGGTATGACTTGGAAATCCTGGCAGTTGATCGGGGCATGAAGCTGTATGGAAATAATGGAGTTAGCAGTACAGCCAAGCTTTTTGTCCATGTAGAACGTGTGAATGAGCATGCCCCAGTCTTAAATGTGGTGACCCATAGCCCCTTGACGTTGGACAAAAACCTTGTGTATGCTGTGCTCACTGTTGAAGACCTAGATGAGGGCTTGAATGGAGAAATTGATTCAGTGGTCATTGTGGGTGGAGACACTTTGGGAGATTTTTTTGTAGAAAAATTAGAAGAAGGTGAGTTTGCCATTAAAGCCTCTGGGACGGTAGACCAGGAGTCTTTCCCATATGGCTGTAACCTAACCTTGCAAGCCAGTGACAGAGGAATCCCACAGAAGTTTTCTGCTCACAAGGTCGTCCACATTACATTCTCAAACCAACTGAGAGCAGAATCTCATTTTGAGCAGGAGTCGTATGACGTCAGTCTAAATGAAATTTCACCACCAGGAACGATGGTGGGTGGTTTTCAAATCAAGCCAGAACCTGATGATGCAGAGTATATAATGATACCTTCTGCAGATTCAGATTTTTTTAAAATAAATACTTTAACTGGTGTAATCTCTACAACTCGCTGGTTTACCCAAGTGTCCCAGGATGTATTTAAGCTTGAGATATTGGAAGTTAACAACAATCTTACAGCTCAAATACAGGTAACTATTGATGATGCCAATGATAACACGCCAACCTTTACCCAGTCCTTCTATGAGGTCTTTGTAAATGAAAGTGTCCAAATTGGAACCAGTGTTTTAACAGTATCGGCAGTAGATGCAGATAAGGGTGAAAATGGATATATAACTTACAGCATTTACAGTCTTCATCCATTACCCTTTAAAATCAATCAATTTTCTGGTGTTATCAGTACCGATAGAGATTTGGATTTTGAATCCTCACCAGAGATCTTTGTGTTTGTCGTCAGAGCTTCTGACTGGGGGTCACCTTACAGGCGTGAAAGTGAAGTCAATGTAACAATTCACTTAGAAAATGTAAATGACAACCATCCACTGTTTGAGAAGGTAGCGTGCAAGGGGGTGATTTCTGCAGATTTCCCTGTAGAGGAAGTCATTACCACAATGTCTGCAATAGATATAGATGAGTTAGAACTTGTAAAATATAAAATCCTTTCAGGGAATGAGCTGGGGTTCTTTGACCTCAACCCTGATTCAGGAGTCCTTGCACTTCGACATTCTCTTGCATCATTGAATCCAAAAAATGGTGCTTTTAGTTTAAAAATAACTGCCACAGATGGTGAAAACTTTTCTGATCCTATGTTCGTCAATATCTCAGTTGTTCATGGAAAATCTCTCCCAAAGCATTTAACATGTAAAGAAACCAGAGTGGCCCAAAAGTTAGCTGAAAAGTTACTTAGAAAGTCCAAAGCTAGCAACAAGCCTAAAATTGAGGAAGGTTTTATTGATCTTTTCTCTGTCAATCGACAAACACCCCAATTTGACAGATCATTTCCCACAGACATAGCTGTGCCAGAAGACCTTAAGGTTGGTTCAAGTGTTTTCAAAGTAAATACATATGATGGGGACACTGGTTTCAATGGGCAGGTTGTATATGCTATTTCAGATGGAAACACTGACAACTGTTTTACCATTGACATGCACACTGGCCTTATCAGTGTTTTTCTGCCCATGGACAGAGAAAAGAGAGATCACTATCTCCTCAACCTGACCATTTATGACCTTGGCCTCCCACAGAAAATGGCTTGGCGTTTACTTACTGTCCACATTGAGGATACGAATGATAATGCACCCCAGTTTTTACAAGAAGAAGGCTATAGAATAGTCATACCTGAAAACACGGCCATAGGTACAAATGTCATCCAGGTTGAGGCCACTGATAAAGATCTTGGACCCAATGGTGAGATTCTGTATTCTCTACTAACAAGCACCACCCAGTTTGGCATTAATTCCACAAATGGGATCGTATATGTTGCTGGTTATCTAGATCGGGAGTTAGTTCCTACTTTTAACCTGAAGATTGAGGCTCGAGACACAGCAGACAAAGGGAGATACAAATTTTCTGTGACTACTTTAAAAATCGTATTGGAGGATGTAAATGACTGTCCCCCACTATTTATTCCCAGTGTGTACAAGGCCAGGGCTCTTGAAGATCTTCCAGTAGGAACTGTTGTAGCCTGGCTAGAAACCCAGGACCCAGATCTGGGATTTGGAGGCCAAGTACGGTACTCTCTAGTCAATGACCACAATGGTTGGTTTGAATTAGATCGAAACAGTGGAGCTATTCGTCTCTCAAAAGAGCTTGACTACGAGACTCAGCAGTTCTACAACCTTACTGTGAAGGCCAAAGACAAGGGAAGACCTGTTTCTCTGCTCTCTGTCACCTTTGTGGAGTTGGAAGTAATAGATGTGAACGAAAATCTCTATGCACCATACTTTTCCCACTTTGCCTTAACAGGGTTAGTTAAAGAGAATGACCCTGTTGGAACTACTTTATTCCAAGTTAGTGCTAAAGATGATGATGCTGGCAGAGATGGAGAAATCATCTACTCCATTCGGGATGGGAGTGGCCTTGGGCGGTTTTCCATAGATGAAGACACGGGTAAGTTTCTTTTCAAATTCATTTTATGTGTATCAAAATTTTAATTAATGGTGAGGTAAAAACGTGGTGAAACATTCATTCATTCATTGGTCAATCATTCATAGTCAATGTTATGTGCAGAAACAGCGTATTGCTGCAGAGCTTAGACATCATCTTCACTGATGTCACTTCAATGGTTTTACTGTCATAGTGTGTGAAGGATTTGAACTGGACTCAAGGTGCAGGTAGGGTGCAGGAGACTCAGGGATGAACATAAACACTTTTATTAATGAAAGACAAAGGGCTGATGTGGCAACAAAAACAAGTACTTACAGAATGTGGGACATGAGAGAAAGTCAGCAGGTGACAAGTGGCTGTCATGATAAGGAAATAGCATTTTTTGTTTTCTGTTAATGAATGCAAAATATTTATATTTATTTAAAGTATTTTAATCAAAACTGTTTTATTGTTTTTTATAACCAATTTCCAGCCAGTGAATAGGAAAATTACTGCATGTAAAGCAACGGAGGTGCAAAAGTCTGCAAAAAAATTCCGCACAACACAAGTGGTACTCCAAATATTTTGACAAGGTTACTAAAGGGAAGAAAGGGTTAAATCTAAACAGGACATAACAAGTGATGTAACAAAGACTTGACAAACTCTTGAAGCTGTAAACACGTTTGATGGGATTATTTCAACTATTATTCACTTTAACTCATTGATCATCTTTATAGTTACTGAGTGAGGAAGAATTATTCCTAGCAGGTTCAAACAAAATCAACTGGACATTTTTACTGTTTGGCTTCTTATCTGAGAGGTTCTGTGAGATCTAACAGAAAAGTAAAGTAGTTCCTGAAGGTCCCATTGAAAACAGCTGCTTTATGAAGGTGTTTGTCCTGACTGAGTCTTTGAGTCTTTTATGTCGGAATGATTTATAGAGTTACGTAACTTAAAAACAAACAGGCACATTTTTACATCTAAATGACACTAAAACTGAAGTCATTGTGTTTGGGCTTCCAAAGGACCCCAACCTTTCCTTTGATTTTATGGGGCCCCTTACTTCTAAATGTACTTCCTCCATTAAGGGCCTCGGTGTCACTTTCAACAGGCTTTTAATTGAATAAACAAATCAGCTCCGTAGTGAAGGGTTCTTTTTATCATTTACAGCTTTTAGGTAAAGTCAAGTCCCATGTCTTATCAGGTTAGCGAGGTTGTAATGTTGGACCCAGGTGCAGTGAGTGTGGTGGAAACAAACAACTGAACGTGTATGAGGACCACGGAAGGTTTTAATAAAGAAAGTAAAAGCTAAAAACAACTTACATGAGGGATGAGAAACGGATGGAAGAGTCTAGAGATGAAAAACAACAAAAGTAATCCATAGGGGAAAAACCATAATCCAGATTGTAATCTGAGACTGAGACTGAGGACTAAAGCAGACTGAGAGCTAAAGCTACGATTAGTACTAAGACAACGACAGAGAACTGAGAACAAGACTAAGGACTGAGGCTAGGAACAAGAACTACTACTAAGACTAAGAACTAGAACAAACCGACACGGACTAACAACCACCTGAGACTTTAATACAAAACCCGGATTCCAAAACTCAAAACATCTGAGGACAAACAAACACAGGAACTAATCACAGAAACAAGACACACCTGGGAGTGGAAGAGAGGGACACAGGAAATGATACCAGACAGTCAAGGAACCCAAGACACAATGTGGGAGAACAGGAAGTCATAACGTTACCAAAATAAAAGAAAACCTGGAACTACACGACAGTGACAATAACAGGAAACATGAACTCAGACAGGAGAACTGAATAAGAGACAAAACTAAACCAACACAAGACACAGAGGGATTACAGAGGTAGGGAGAACTCACAGATGACTGGAAAAAAACACAACTACTGAAAAACCAAAAGCTACAGCATGAAATAAAACAAAACCCCAGAACCTGACAGCTCTGCAGGAACGATCTAGAAAGAGTGGTCCATGTTTTCATCACATCCCAGCTGGACTACTGTAACTTCCTGTATGTTGGTTTAGATCGTTCCTCTCTACATCGTCTCCAGCTGGTTCAGAACGCTGCTGCTCGTCTGCTGACTGGTTCCATAAAGAGAGACCACATCAGTCCAGTTCTCTGTTCTCTCCACTGGCTCCCAGTCGCTTTTAGGATTGATTTGAACATTTTACTGCTTGTTTTTAAGGTTCTTAACGGTACTGCACCTCCTTACCTGGTAAAACTTCTTAACCTTTACCAGCCCAGATCTCTGAGGTCAGCAGATCTGATTCTTTTAGATGCTCCTAAATCCAGATTAAAAACTAAAGGAGAGGGTTTTTGCTGTAGCTGCACCCAGACTTTGGAACAGTTTACCTCCTCACATCAGATTCTCCACAAGCTCAGGAACTTTTAAATCTGCTCTTAAAACCACCTCTTCTCTTTGGCTTTTAACAAGGTTTAATTTGATTGTTTTATTAATGAGGTGTTTTATGTATTTATGTATTTTTAGAGCTTTTTATTCTGTTTTATGCTGTTTTATTGTTTCTATATTATCTCATTGTACAGCACTTTGTGAACATGCACAGCGCAGCGTGCTTAGCTGTGAAGATCTAATCAAGACAAAGATGAACCATTTTCAGATCAGGATTAAATGGAACGCACCACTTGGATCTCTGATTACTGAGACATTCTAATAGTTAATGCATCTCTCTGGTACATGGACTTAGAAATAACACAATATATATATCAGCACCTTCAAGACTCAATAATGCAAATAAAATTCATTTTTCTCCAGTATTAGCATCTTTCAGAATGAGCAAAAATAAAAGACTCTTAATTCCTACATAGTGAATAATGAAGGACACACAAGCTGTTGGATTATAACTCTGATCACTGTTTATGTTTCATAATTACTACATGAGCCTGTATCTCATCATCAGACATGGTGAAATATGTTGCCCCACAAACAGAGAGGCCCTGAGGACTAGAAGGATCAGCTTCACACAATATGGGGCTATAACTCAGGAAGTAGAGCAGGTTGTCTAACCAGAGGGTCACCAGTTCAAATCCCACTCCCGCTGTGTCCTTCACCCACATTGCCTGTTTGGTGGAGGTCAGAGGGTCAGAGAGGTTTTTAAGCAAATTACTTTGTTTTTATCTGGATCTGAAAACTTTCAAATCCACGGTGTGGTCCGTAAATCAAATTATTTCTTTATAGTTTATTTGTTAAAAATAAACAAATTGTTTCATGTTTATTGTTTTTTGATATTTGGATCAATCTGCCCACAACTAAATAATAACTAATATGAAATTCCAGGTAAAGTAAAACACCTGGTGATTAGCAGAACTTAATCTGATGCACGCTGACACGCCGTGCTGGTTGAACAGCAGTGTCCTGAGTGGGCGTGTCTCAGAGAGTCCAGGATTGTCTAATTGAACCTAAACAATGAGTTTAACAAATTAATTTACAGGCATCTCTGTTTTATTTTAATAAGATATTTTTTGTGTTATTAACAGAAATCCTGTGAGTTGTGGTGTTGGTTGCTTCCAGGAGCAGAATCTCATATATTCATTGTGTTGTGTCAGTCATTGCTTGGAACCGTGTGGCAGCTGCTGGATGTTGGATGAATATGATCCAAAAATTTCCAAATGAATCTTAATCACTTTTAAAATGTTCTTTCATGTTATAGGAGACATTAAAGGACTCATAAACTGTTAATACTCTATAAAATAATGCTCTATAATAGTTGTCCAGCTGTCCAAGCTCCTTTTCTAATCCTATTTTATAAACACAATATTGTCTTGGGAGTATATTTGTAATATTTTGGCTGTGGATGGTTATTATAATAATGTAAATCTCAGGTGTGTTGATTGGTAGATTAAGAAGACCACAACCTTACTGTTTGAATTGCAGGCTAGTCTCTGATTGTTGGTCCCTCGTACCTTGGTCCGATGTTGGGAGACCTAAAACATTTGGCCGTTAACAACAGAGCGACTCACATGTTCTCCTTGTTTCTTCATTTATCTGTACTTCAAACACTGATTCAGTAATAGCTGCACTCTGCTGAATAAGAGGGGGAGCGGGATGGGGCACGGGGCGGGGAGAGGGGTGGGACGGACTTGCAGCAGCATTGTTCTTCAGTGTCCATATAGGGTATATCAAGCTGGTTTGACGTCAAGAAGAGGGAGAAATTAAGATCTCGTGTTTGAGTGTGTGTGCACGTGGGGTGCACGTGGGCTGGTTGAAGAAGCTAGGGGTGAAAAATCGCTACACTTTTAAAAATCAACTTTCCCGCCAGTGAAAAATCATCAGGAAACCATAATATAAACGTTTTCATGTGGAACAATGACATTTTCAGGTTCTGACTCCTTTAATCAGGACTAAGCAATAGTTACTCTGTTTGTCTCTTGTTCTACCAGGAATGATCTACACCACAGATATACTGGACCGGGAGACCCAGGACTCTTATTGGCTCACAGTCTATGCCAGCGACCGTGGCGTGGTGCCTCAGTTCGCCACTATTGAGGTGTTCATTGAGGTGGAGGATGTTAATGACAACGCCCCACTAACTTCTGAGCCTCTGTATCGGTGCTCAGTACCTGAGAACTCTCCACGAGATGTTTCTTTGATCCAGATTCAGGCTCAGGATCCAGATGTTTCACCTCCTACTGCTGCTGATTGGCTCAGCTACCGCATTATCAGTGGAAACCCACAGAATTTCTTCACCATCAACCCCCGCACTGGTAGGTAATCATCTATGTCAGATAGAAAAGCACCTTGTGTGATGTTAACAAAATATTTAAAGCAGAACTAAGTAAGTTTTTTCACCTCAATAAATGTTTTCTAGAGTCCCTGTGGGGGTAAACAAGGACTTGGCGGGGTGATTCGTGGGTCCCTCCCCTCCCTCCGGGGTCTGTGTCCTGAAAGCAGCACTTGCAACTTTCAGTGGATCGGACCCGACTAATCTCGCGAGAACAAACCTGCTTTACGGCACTCACACTCACGTACATAAATACAAGCATGAAGCCCTTGCCGTTGTTAGCAACGCCACCCTTAGGAGCGCAAAGATGACAATAATACTCACCTGTCGAGACATTTTCTTGGTTTTGTTTTTCTTTCTTCTTGCAAAAGCGTTCTCTGCGCGTTGTTGTTGGGGGGGCGGCGGCGGGGTGGAGGGGGCAAGGGGGGGTCTGCGGCGGCGGCGGGGGAACGTTACGACAGTGAGCTTTCACAGGGGACCAGTAGGGGGAGAGCGAGAGCAAAACTTACTTAGTTCTGCTTTAAAATAAACTCAAATTTGGTGGCAAACTGATGTTGTTCCAGGGATCTGATGGAGCCGTTTGGGGGGTCACAGCACCGAGTGCTTCGATGACCCCCTAGTACCACTGAGGCCTCGACTTCCCACAACTTCTCTTTTTCCCGTTTCAGCATGTGGTGTTTCTCCAGCTTCTCATGGTCCTTCTTTATGTTCCCATCACTTGTGATCACTACATTGATCACCACTATCTTCTTCTGTAGTTGGTCGACCTTAGACATCACATATTTGTTTATCTGGACCTGGAACTCCCACAGACTGTTAGACCTCTCCTTCTCCACCATTCTTGATGGAACCTCCCACGTTGACTGCAGGACCTCCAGCCCGTACTCAGCATAGATGTTCCTGCCCACCATTGCAGCCACTTGGCTATGGTGTTCTGGGCTTTGCCTGCATCTTACATTCTGTAATTGTATTTGCTTGATGTTTGTTTGACCTTCTCAAACAGACTAACATCTCATGTCTTTCCACATGGTGGTTTAAGAAATGAGACGTAACTTGTTGCACCAGTTGGGGTTAAATAACTTGTTGCCACCTGAAAGATAATCGCTCAGGCAGTAACTATCCAATAGGAGGCTCATACCTGTTCGCTGAGTTAAATCCAGGTTGTGACTTTTTTTGGCCATAAGTGTTTTTTTCTATTAAAGAACCAAAACCCCCGATGTCTTCAGACTGCCTGGCTTATGTTTCCTCTTAGTTATGATTAATATTCTGTACTGAGAACATATGTGATGTTTATGAGACTCAAATGTCAGAAGTTAGTTATTCTTAAAAGTTCTATTTGCTGTTTTCTGTTTTAGGACTGATCACCACAACCTCACGAAAACTGGATCGTGAACAACAAACAGAGCATGTTTTGGAGGTGAGGGCATGTCCTACCAAACACCAGAAACCGAGACATTATTACACTAAAAAGAAGCCACGTGTCATGTGGTCAGATGAGTCCATGTTTCAGCTACTTATAATGTTCAGTTTAGTGTAATAAAAACATGAAATGGTAAATGGTGTGTCACATGTTTGGTGGTGATAAACTACACGTGTTGTAGCCACAGCTGTCCAGAGACACACACTGACAGAGGCAAGGCTGCCAGACACCACCGGACTCTCCGACCGCCACCAAACAGTCACCGGACCCTCCGACCACCACCAAACAGTTACCGGACCCTCCGACCGCCACCAAACAGCCACCGGACCCTCTGATCACCACCAAACAGTTACCGGACCCTCCGACCGCCACCAAACAGCCACCGGACCCTCTGATCACCACCAAACAGTCACCGGACCCTCCGACCACCACCAAACAGTCCCCGGACCCTCCGACCACCACCAAACAGTCACCGGACCCTCCGACCGCCACCAAACAGTCACCGGACCCTCCGACCACCACCAAACAGTCACCGGACCCTCCGACCACCACCAAACAGTCCTCGCACCCAAACAGCCACCGGACCCTCCGACCACCACCAAACAGTCACCGGACCCTCCGACCACCACCAAACAGTCCCCGGACCCTCCGACCTCCACCAAACAGTCCCCGGACCCTCCGACCGCCACCAAACAGTCACCGGACCCTCCGACCACCACCAAACAGTCCCCGGACCCTCCGACCTCCACCAAACAGGCACCGGACCCTCCGACCGCCGCCAAACAGCCACCGGACCCTCCGACCGCCACCAAACAGTCCCCGGACCCTCCGACCACCACCAAACAGTCACCGGACCCTCCGACCACCACCAAACAGTCATCGGACCCAAACAGCCACCGGACCCTCCGACCACCACCAAACAGGCACCGGACCCTCCGACCGCCACCAAACAGCCACCTGACCCTCCGACCACCACCAAACAGGCACCGGACCCTCCGACCACCACCAAACAGTCACCGGACCCTCCGACCGCCACCAAACAGGCACCGGACCCTCCGACCGCCACCGAACAGCCACCTGACCCTCCGACCACCACCAAACAGGCACCGGACCCTCCGACCACCACCGAACAGTAATTTGGAGGAACGTGCACAGATTGACCTGCTGGTCAATCTGGTCCAGGTGGAGCTGCTGGTGGATGATGACGTAGAAAAAAACAAATCAGGGGAAACATATTTGCACTGGCTTCAAATTGTTAACTACATGTTTATCAAATTAATGTATTTGTACTTACTGTAAAAGCCCAATACATCTTTATGTTAATTACTAACTGTAACACACTGCTGGTGCACATGTTATAAACATAAAAGTAACAATCTTAGTATATATTTATATTCCTTAAACCTTTTTGTTTTGCTCCCACAGGTACTAGTTTCAGATGGTGGTCCTAGTCCAAGGAAGAGTACGGTGTGGGTAATGATTGTGGTTCTAGATGAAAACGACAACAGACCCACATTCAATGAAAAGGTCTACCAGGTCAAACTGCCAGAAAGAGAACGCAGAAAGAAAGCAGAGTCCATCTATCGTGTGTTTGCCTATGACCTTGACGATGGACCCAACAGCGACCTGTCGTACAGCATTGTGGATGGTAACGAGGAGGGGAAGTTTTTCATTGACCCAAAGTCAGCAGTGGTATCATCACGGAAGGCCTGTACTGCAGGAAGCTATGACATCCTGACTGTAAGAGTCATTTATTGAACATGTTGACAAGATTTAAGACAGAAAATCTTTGTAACATCTAGTTTTATAATTGAGTTTCTTGTTTATATCTTTGTCTTTCATTAGTGTGAAACAATAAGGACATTCTGTTTGGAGGTCTGATTTACTATTAATGCACTGTCGTTGCTTTTAGCTACAAGTTTCTCTCAACATTTGCCACTTTTATCCATTTGTTTCACTTTTTCATCTACAAAGCAAACTGCTAATAACACGACTGTGGTAGTATATTCATGACATTCAGTAGATGTAACGGTAGGTGGACTGCAGGCCAATCAATCCTCAACGAGGTCTCCCCCGTGTCATAATTTATTAATAAAAAATAATGCCAACATGGAAAAACTGTGTGAATAAAATAAATCCACCCTTGATGTTTCCATAAGATTTACAAAGGAAAGTATCAGCCAGTAGCTGCTGATCAGATGTATTGATTAACTGATCACCATCACTGAGCTCCTCTGTAAGAGCAGGGGTTCAGTCAGTTTGTTGTCTGGAGCATACAGACGTGTGTTAACACAATACCAAGGAGGGAAGACATCAGCGATAAAACTGAATGAGCTGGAACGTTGAGAACAAACACCTGAGGGTGTTATCAGGTAGTTACTGGAAAGGCTGACCTGCAGTCTTTAACCCTAACCGATGCTTTACAGCGTTCGATTGGTGCTGATCTGAACCAATCAGCATCCACCTCGTGTCTAAGCTATCAGCCATTGTACAACTGAGGACGCGTGTACCAGAAATAAAAATACCTGTTGTCTGGGATATATATTATAATATGCTCGCATATAAAATCCATGATTAAGTAAAACTGCAAAAGTTGAAATCGATATAATGACATGGTGATATAGTGATGTGGTGACATGGTGAAGGATTTCTGGTTTACTGTCCCATGTGGAGACTGCTGTTAACACGAGGAGGTATGGATTAATAAAGAGTGTTATTGTATCATTGTAGATCATTATGTTCACTGCTTTTACCCAGTCCATACGAGGGACAACATCCTGCTGACATGGGACCAGCAGACGACCCGGACAGCTAACTATGTTAATTACTTTATCTGATAATGTAATTACTGGAATACATGATCGTTTGGCACATACGTACATTCCAGTTTTATTTTCACCACACTGACTCAGTAAATTGCTGCTTTTTTAGTGAGTGTATATCTAAATGAAAAAATGTGTTACTGAAACCGTTTTAGTCTGTTTTAGTCTCCAACCGAGGGATACCAACACAAGCTTTAGCAACCTCAGAGGTTGCATCAGTGTTACTTTCTTTTAAATGTGTCATGCAGTATTATGCAAATATTGAGCTAAACAAATGACCTTAATCTTAAAATGTCTGTGCTTTTATGTTCAGATCAAAGCATCAGACAATGGACGTCCTCAGAAGTCCTCAACAGCTCGTCTGCATATTGAATGGATCCGTCGACCTCCACCATCGACTACACCTTTGCGTTTTGATGAGCCATTCTACAATTTCACGATCATGGAGAATGACAAGGAGGCTGAGATTGTTGGAGTGGTGTCTCTACAGCAGAACACAGTCCCGGTGTGGTTTGATATCACAGGTAAAATCCACCTCAATGAAAGGATGACCCTCAGTAGAAGGTTTTGGTTGTTCAAGGCTAATGGGATACTCACAAGCCCCCAGCTGAGTAGTGGCGTTCTGAGATGGTCATCTAGCTGCAGCTTTGAGTTGCAGGAGGAAACATTCTGACTGTTCTTAGTGCTTTTGCACCAATCATCAGTTAGATTTTTGGGTTTTGGGGGGTTTTGTGGGAAGCCTTTGGGACTTGGTTGTCTCGGAGGACTGCTGAAGTGGCTGACAGGTACCATGTGGATAGAAGGGAAGCAGCTTCTGTAGTTTCAGAAGCCAAAACCCAAGTAGAGACACAGAGAAGGACTTTCAGTTGGTAAATCATGACTTGGAGAAGGAAAATAGAACCCATCCAAGGTTGTGTTTGGTTTGGGTGAGGAACTGCTGACCTGGACTGGAGATATTGTGTATAACAAGCACCTCTTAAACCTAGTCACCATGTCCTCCACTGAGGAGGCAGAGACTGAGGACTCGGAGGGTGTTGAGTTCATCACATTGGCTGATGAGAGAATCAGTCATAGTGAAGAAGGAGCTGAACCAAAAGGTAAAGCTCTCAGTTTACTGGTCTGTTGATAGTTCCAACCCTCAGCTATGGTCATGCAGGTCTCAAGTGTTTGGGTTTGGAAAACTCTTGACTAGACTGTCAAACAAGTTTCAGTCTCTTTGCATCAGAATGTTTTCCAGATTCTAATTGATGACTTATAGATTATTAATGGTCTTTATTAGAACTGTTCTAATTTAACTGAACTCTGCTTTTATACACTCGTTTACACACACAGGGAGATGCTAATGGGACCACATGGAGTTCAGTATATTGCCTAAGGACACTTTGACATGTGGTAGTAGGGTAGAACTACCAACCTTCACATGGTAGATGTCTGCTGGTCTCTCCTGAGCTGAACTCACGTCTCCTTTTAGTTGTTTTTGTTTGATTATAAGTCTGAACAGACTTTGTAGTTACTCTCGTCTCTCTACGTTGTTTAACTGCTTCTTTCTTCATCCTCTGATCGTCTTCCTTCAGACATGTCTGCTCCTCTTTCTCACCTGTTCTCTCTTCTCTGTCTTTGATGCTTCATGCCTGGAAGGTGCCAGGTCTTTCTGTGAGATGTTCTATATTCTGCAGAACACTTGTGTCAGGAACTGTTCATCAAAAGGTATTTTTATTACTATATTCTATTTTTTCTCGTGTTTGTTGTGGTTATCCCTGATGTTTTTATTTTTCCCTTTCATGGTCTTTTTCTATTTTATTTGTTGGCACCTGTCGTCCACCCTCATCATCATCATCCTTGTTGAATAAAGCTCAGGCTCGGTGGAAGTGTTGATGTCCTGTCAGTGTGCATGCAGAACTTACATCAATGTATTTGGAGTTTAGGTAAATGAGACTAAGACAAGAGCTCGTAAATCATGATTTACGTGACATTTTATACGTTTTCTCATTAGACACGTTTAACAAACTGGTATTTAAAATCAGCTGAAAGGTTCATTGTTACAGTTGGAATAAGTTTTTCAGTTTAATAGAGTTTAGTTTTATTTCTACAGTACCGGTTCATGACACTTTATACAAACAAGTCCAATTAACATCAGCTGTTCCAGTTCTCAACTTTCAGTCAGCTGTAAGTAGTAATCAGTTTCAGTAAGTTATCAAAAGACAGTTAATAAAAATATATTTTCTAAATTACCAGCAGATTGTGTTGAATCTTCATTTTAATATAATTCTCCATCCTGAGCAGCACGAACTGCAGACAGGATTCAGAACTGGGTTCAGGTTCTGTTCAGGTTCCATAGCTACACCTTGAGATTCTGTCCATGAGCAGCACCAACAGGATCAGAGACATTCGTGACATAGTTCAACCTGCACAAGGAAAGAACCAATGAAGTGATGCTAAAACAGGAGAAATATGATCCTCCTTCTAACTCTCATCAGAACTCTGGCAGCAGTATTTTGGATCAGCTGGAGGTCTTTAACACTATTAGAACATCCTGATAATGATGTAGAAATGATCACATGATTGTTTTGTTACTGTCTTTTCTAGAATGTTTGAGATGAAGAGTAAATTAGATATATTACCTGGAGATCCTGGATCAAGATCAGGTTTATTAATTAAATGTTTAATTACAACAACCTTAAAGGCCTGAGGCACATATCCATTGATTAAAGACATATTGATCATGAGTCTGGTTGGAACAGGATCCAACATACATGTAGATGGTTTAGATGAAGTTATCAGCTGGACAGAAACTGTCTAAATATGATTCAGATTCTGAAGCTGCATCACTGGTTCATGAACCAGAGACAACAGTAGGAAGGACATTATGGGGTTTTACTCTAATTGAATCTATTTTATTAGTGAATAATTTCATGAAATGAACTTGGACCTGAACTGGACTTGTTGCTTTCTTCAGTAGTGCTTTAAGATCACAGTTTCTCTAAATTATGTAAATTAAATTGTAAAACATATATAAGGAGCAACTGATCATGTTAATATTTGTGCATAACATTGTATAAGTTGCCTGATATCTAACGGTTTTATACTTTTGTTTCTGCTAGCTTGTTTTGTTCTTTATGTTCTTTGTAAAGGTGATCAGGAAATAACCCTCAATCCATCACACACGAGTTTAATAAAATATTAACTTTCTGTTTGTGCTAAAGAACAAACAACATCAGAAAGAAAAAACTAAACCAGATTCTAAAGCAAAACTTTATAATTATTGTAGAAAAACCTCCAACAGTCTTCTGACTTGTTAGTGAAACTCAAACTAACTTCACAGCTCAGATCGAGTAAAACTTCACAAAGTGTTTTATCAGTCAGGTCTGGTCTCTGGTGGTCTGGTTTCTGGTGGTCTGGTTTCTGGTGGTCTGGTCTCTGGTGGTCTGGTTTCTGGTGGTCTGGTCTCTGGTGGTCTGGTTTCTGGTGGTCTGGTCTCTGGCGGTCTGGAAGTCAGACCGGGTCTGGTCTCTGGTGGTCTGGCAGTCAGACCGGGTCTGGTCTCTGGTGGTCTGGCAGTCAGACCGGGTCTGGTCTCTAGCGGTCTGGCAGTCAGACCGGGTCTGGTTTCTGGTGGTCTGGTCTCTGGTGGTCTTGTTTCTGGTGGTCTGGTCTCTGGTGGTCTGGTTTCTGGTGGTCTGGTCTCTGGCGGTCTGGAAGTCAGACCGGGTCTGGTCTCTGGTGGTCTGGCAGTAAGACCGGGTCTGGTCTCTGGTGGTCTGGTCTCTGGCGGTCTGGCAGTCGGACCGGGTCTGGTCTCTGGTGGTCTGGTTTCTGGTGGTCTGGTCTCTGGTGGTCTGGTTTCTGGTGGTCTGGTCTCTGGTGGTCTGGTTTCTGGTGGTCTGGCAGTCAGACCGGGTCTGGTCTCTGGTGGTCTGGTCTCTGGCGGTCTGGCAGTCGGACCGGGTCTTGTCTCTGGTGGTCTGGTCTCTGGTGGTCTGGCAGTCGGACCGGGTCTGGTCTCTGGTGGTCTGGTCTCTGGCGGTCTGGCAGTAACACCGGGTCTGGTCTCTGGTGGTCTGGCAGTAAGACCGGGTCTGGTCTCTGGTGGTCTGGTCTCTGGCGGTCTGGCAGTCAGACCGGGTCTGGTCTCTGGTGGTCTGGTCTCTGGTGGTCTGGCAGTCAGACGGGGTCTGGTCGCTGGTGGTCTGGTCTCTGGCGGTCTGGCAGTCGGACCGGGTCTGGTCTCTGGTGGTCTGGTCTCTGGCGGTCTGGCAGTCGGACCGGGTCTGGTCTCTGGCGGTCTGGCAGTCAGACCGGGTCTGGTCTCTGGTGGTCTGGCAGTCAGACCGGGTCTGGTCTCTGGTGGTCTGGCCGCCGGCGGTCTGGCAGTCGGAGCGGGTCTGGTCTCTGGTGGTCTGGTCTCTGGCGGTCTGGCAGTAACACCGGGTCTGGTCTCTGGTGGTCTGGCAGTAAGACTGGGTCTGGTCTCTGGTGGTCTGGTCTCTGGCGGTCTGGCAGTCGGACCGGGTCTGGTCTCTTGTGGTCTGGTCTCTGGTGGTCTGGCAGTCAGACCGGGTCTGGTCTCTGGTGGTCTGGTCTCTGGCGGTCTGGCAGTCAGACCGGGTCTTGTCTCTGGTGGTCTGGTCTCTGGCGGTCTGGCAGTCGGGCCGGGTCTGGTCTCTGGTGGTCTGGTCGCTGGTGGTCTGGTCTCTGGTGGTCTGGTCTCTGGCGGTCTGGCAGTAACACCGGGTCTGGTCTCTGGTGGTCTGGCAGTAAGACCGGGTCTGGTCTCTGGTGGTCTGGTCTCTGGCGGTCTGGCAGTCGGACCGGGTCTGGTCTCTGGCGGTCTGGCAGTAAGACCGGGTCTGGTCTCTGGTGGTCTGGTCTCTGGCGGTCTGGCAGTCAGACCGGGTCTTGTCTCTGGTGGTCTGGTCTCTGGTGGTCTGGTCTCTTGTGGTCTGGTCTCTGGCGGTCTGGCAGTAAGACCGGGTCTGGTCTCTGGTGGTCTGGTCTCTGGCGGTCTGGCAGTCGGACCGGGTCTGGTCTCTGGTGGTCTGGTCTCTGGTGGTCTGGTCTCTGGTGGTCTGGTCTCTGGCGGTCTGGCAGTCGGACCGGGTCTGGTCTCTGGCGGTCTGGCAGTCAGACCGGGTCTGGTCTCTGGTGGTCTG
Organism: Pachypanchax playfairii; assembly: GCA_006937955.1. Taxonomy (NCBI): domain Eukaryota; kingdom Metazoa; phylum Chordata; class Actinopteri; order Cyprinodontiformes; family Aplocheilidae; genus Pachypanchax; species Pachypanchax playfairii. Next base: position 266,458 of record SSNP01000104.1, read on the forward strand.
GTCTCTGGCGGTCTGGCAGTAACACCGGGTCTGGTCTCTGGTGGTCTGGCAGTCAGACCGGGTCTTGTCTCTGGTGGTCTGGTCTCTGGTGGTCTGGTCTCTGGTGGTCTGGTCTCTGGCGGTCTGGCCGTCGGACCGGGTCTGGTCTCTGGCGGTCTGGTCTCTGGTGGTCTGGCAGTCAGACCGGGTCTGGTCTCTAGCGGTCTGGCAGTCAGACCGGGTCTGGTCTCTGGTGGTCTGGCAGTCAGACCGGGTCTGGTCTCTGGTGGTCTGGCAGTCAGACCGGGTCTGGTCTCTAGCGGTCTGGCAGTCAGACCGGGTCTGGTCTCTAGCGGTCTGGCAGTCAGACCGGGTCTGGTCTCTGGTGGTCTGGTGTCTGGTGGTCTGGTTTCTGGTGGTCTGGTCTCTGGTGGTCTGGTTTCTGGTGGTCTGGTCTCTGGCGGTCTGGCAGTCAGACCGGGTCTTGTCTCTGGTGGTCTGGTCTCTGGTGGTCTGGTCTCTTGTGGTCTGGTCTCTGGCGGTCTGGCAGTAAGACCGGGTCTGGTCTCTGGTGGTCTGGTCTCTGGTGGTCTGGTAGTCGGACCGGGTCTGGTCTCTGGTGGTCTGGTCTCTGGCGGTCTGGCAGTCAGACCGGGTCTGGTCTCTGGTGGTCTGGTCTCTGGCGGTCTGGCAGTCGGACCGGGTCTGGTCTCTGGCGGTCTGGTCTCTGGTGGTCTGGCAGTCAGACCGGGTCTGGTCTCTGGTGGTCTGGTCTCTGGCGGTCTGGCAGTCGGACCGGGTCTGGTCTCTGGTGGTCTGGTCTCTGGGGGTCTGGCAGTCGGACCGGGTCTGGTCTCTGGTGGTCTGGCAGTCAGACCGGGTCTGGTCTCTGGTGGTCTGGCAGTCAGACCGGGTCTGGTCTCTGGTGGTCTGGCAGTCAGACCGGGTCTGGTCTCTGGTGGTCTGGTCTCTGGCGGTCTGGCAGTCGGACCGGGTCTGGTCTCTGGTGGGCTGGTCTCTGGTGGTCTGGCAGTCGGACCGGGTCTGGTCTCTGGTGGTCTGGCAGTCAGACCGGGTCTGGTCTCTGGTGGTCTGGTCTCTGGCGGTCTGGCAGTCGGACCGGGTCTGGTCTCTGGTGGTCTGGTTTCTGGTGGTCTGGTCTCTGGTGGTCTGGTTTCTGGTGGTCTGGTCTCTGGTGGTCTGGTTTCTTGTGGTCTGGTCTCTGGCGGTCTGGCAGTCGGACCGGGTCTGGTCTCTGGGGTCTGGTCTCTGGCGGTCTGGCAGTCAGACCGGGTCTGGTCTCTGGTGGTCTGGCAGTCAGACCGGGTCTGGTCTCTGGTGGTCTGGCAGTCAGACCGGGTCTGGTCTCTGGTGGTCTGGCAGTCAGACCGGGTCTGGTCTCTGGTGGTCTGGTCTCTGGTGGTCTGGCAGTCGGACCGGGTCTGGTCTCTGGTGGTCTGGCAGTCAGACCGGGTCTGGTCTCTAGCGGTCTGGCAGTCAGACCGGGTCTGGTCTCTGGTGGTCTGGCATCCGACCGGGTCTGGTCTCTGGTGGTCTGGCAGTAAGACCGGGTCTGGTCTCTGGTGGTCTGGTCTCTGGCGGTCTGGCAGTCGGACCGGGTCTGGTCTCTGGTGGTCTGGCAGTCAGACCGGGTCTGGTCTCTGGTGGTCTGGCAGTCAGACCGGGTCTGGTCTCTAGCGGTCTGGCAGTCAGACCGGGTCTGGTCTCTAGCGGTCTGGCAGTCAGACCGGGTCTGGTCTCTGGTGGTCTGGCAGTCAGACCGGGTCTGGTCTCTGGTGGTCTGGCGGTAAGACCGGGTCTGGTCTCTGGTGGTCTGGTCTCTGGTGGTCTGGCAGTCGGACCGGGTCTGGTCTCTGGTGGTCTGGTTTCTGGTGGTCTGGTCTCTGGTGGTCTGGCAGTCAGACCGGGTCTGGTCTCTAGCGGTCTGGCAGTCAGACCGGGTCTGGTTTCTGGTGGTCTGGTCTCTGGCGGTCTGGCAGTCAGACCGGGTCTGGTCTCTGGCGGTCTGGCAGTCAGACCGGGTCTTGTCTCTGGTGGTCTGGCAGTAAGGCCGGGTCTGGTCTCTGGTGGTCTGGTCTCTGGCGGTCTGGCAGTAGGACCGGGTCTGGTCTCTGGTGGTCTGGCAGTCAGACCGGGTCTGGTCTCTGGTGGTCTGGCAGTCAGACCGGGTCTGGTCTCTAGCGGTCTGGCAGTCAGACCGGGTCTGGTCTCTGGCAGTCTGGTCCCTGGTGGTCTGGCAGTCAGACCGGGTCTGGTCTCTGGTGGTCTGGTCTCTGGCGGTCTGGCAGTCAGACCGGGTCTGGTCTCTGGTGGTCTGGCAGTCAGACCGGGTCTGGTCTCTGGCGGTCTGGCAGTCGGACCGGGTCTGGTCTCTGGTGGTCTGGTCTCTGGTGGTCTGGCAGTCGGACCGGGTCTGGTCTCTGGTGGTCTGGTCTCTGGTGGTCTGGTCTCTGGCGGTCTGGCAGTAAGACCGGGTCTGGTCTCTGGTGGTCTGGTCTCTGGCGGTCTGGCAGTCAGACCGGGTCTGGTCTCTGGTGGTCTGGTCGCTGGTGGTCTGGTCTCTTGTGGTCTGGTCTCTGGTGGTCTGGCAGTCAGACCGGGTCTGGTCTCTGGTGGTCTGGTCTCTGGCGGTCTGGCAGTCAGACCGGGTCTTGTCTCTGGTGGTCTGGTCTCTGGTGGTCTGGTCTCTGGCGGTCTTGCAGTAACACCGGGTCTGGTCTCTGGTGGTCTGGCAGTAAGACCGGGTCTGGTCTCTGGTGGTCTGGTCTCTGGCGGTCTGGCAGTCGGACCGGGTCTGGTCTCTGGCGGTCTGGCAGTAAGACCGGGTCTGGTCTCTGGTGGTCTGGTCTCTTGTGGTCTGGTCTCTGGCGGTCTGGCAGTCGGACCGGGTCTGGTCTCTGGTGGTCTGGTCTCTGGTGGTCTGGTCTCTGGCGGTCTGGCAGTAACACCGGGTCTGGTCTCTGGTGGTCTGGCAGTAAGACCGGGTCTGGTCTCTGGTGGTCTGGTCTCTGGTGTTCTGGTCTCTGGTGGTCTGGTCTCTTGTGGTCTGGTCTCTGGCGGTCTGGCAGTCGGACCGGGTCTGGTCTCTGGTGGTCTGGTCTCTGGTGGTCTGGTCTCTGGTGGTCTGGTCTCTGGTGGTCTGGTCTCTTGTGGTCTGGTCTCTGGCGGTCTGGCAGTCGGACCGGGTCTGGTCTCTGGTGGTCTGGTCTCTGGTGGTCTGGTCTCTTGTGGTCTGGTCTCTGGCGGTCTGGCAGTCGGACCGGGTCTGGTCTCTGGTGGTCTGGTCTCTGGTGGTCTGGTAGTCGGACCGGGTCTGGTCTCTGGTGGTCTGGGCTCTGGTGGTCTGGTCTCTGGCGGTCTGGCAGTCGGACCGGGTCTGGTCTCTGGTGGTCTGGTCTCTGGTGGTCTGGTCTCTGGTGGTCTGGTCTCTTGTGGTCTGGTCTCTGGCGGTCTGGCAGTCGGACCGGGTCTGGTCTCTGGTGGTCTGGTCTCTGGCGGTCTGGCAGTCGGACCGGGTCTGGTCTCTGGTGGTCTGGTCTCTGGTGGTCTGGTCTCTTGTGGTCTGGTCTCTTGTGGTCTGGCAGTCAGACCGGGTCTGGTCTCTGGTGGTCTGGTCTCTGGCGGTCTGGCAGTAACACCGGGTCTGGTCTCTGGTGGTCTGGCAGTAAGACCGGGTCTGGTCTCTGGTGGTCTGGTCTCTGGCGGTCTGGCAGTCGGACCGGGTCTGGTCTCTGGTGGTCTGGTCTCTGGCGGTCTGGTCTCTGGTGGTCTGGTCTCTGGCGGTCTGGCAGTCAGACCGGGTCTTGTCTCTGGTGGTCTGGTCTCTGGTGGTCTGGTCTCTTGTGGTCTGGTCTCTGGCGGTCTGGCAGTCGGACCGGGTCTGGTCTCTGGTGGTCTGGTCTCTGGTGGTCTGGTCTCTGGTGGTCTGGCAGTAAGACCGGGTCTGGTCTCTGGTGGTCTGGTCTCTGGCGGTCTGGCAGTCAGACCGGGTCTGGTCTCTGGTGGTCTGGTCTCTGGTGGTCTGGTCTCTGGTGGTCTGGTCTCTGGCGGTCTGGCAGTAACACCGGGTCTGGTCTCTGGTGGTCTGGCAGTAAGACCGGGTCTGGTCTCTGGTGGTCTGGTCTCTGGCGGTCTGGCAGTCGGAGCGGGTCTGGTCTCTTGTGGTCTGGTCTCTGGCGGTCTGGCAGTCGGACCGGGTCTGGTCTCTGGTGGTCTGGTCTCTGGTGGTCTGGTCTCTGGTGGTCTGGTCTCTGGTGGTCTGGCAGTCAGACCGGGTCTGGTCTCTGGTGGTCTGGTCTCTGGTGGTCTGGTCTCTTGTGGTCTGGTCTCTGGCGGTCTGGCAGTCGGACCGGGTCTGGTCTCTGGCGGTCTGGTCTCTGGTGGTCTGGCAGTCAGACCGGGTCTGGTCTCTGGTGGTCTGGTCTCTGGCGGTCTGGCAGTAAGACCGGGTCTGGTCTCTGGTGGTCTGGTCTCTGGCGGTCTGGCAGTCGGACCGGGTCTGGTCTCTGGTGGTCTGGTCTCTGGTGGTCTGGTCTCTGGTGGTCTGGTCTCTTGTGGTCTGGTCTCTGGTGGTCTGGCAGTCAGACCGGGTCTGGTCTCTGGTGGTCTGGTCTCTGGCGGTCTGGCAGTCAGACCGGGTCTTGTCTCTGGTGGTCTGGTCTCTGGTGGTCTGGTCTCTTGTGGTCTGGTCTCTGGTGGTCTGGCAGTCAGACCGGGTCTGGTCTCTGGTGGTCTGGTCTCTGGCGGTCTGGCAGTCGGACCGGGTCTGGTCTCTGGTGGTCTGGTCTCTGGCGGTCTGGCAGTCGGACCGGGTCTGGTCTCTGGCGGTCTGGTCTCTGGTGGTCTGGTCTCTGGTGGTCTGGTCTCTTGTGGTCTGGCAGTCAGACCGGGTCTGGTCTCTGGTGGTCTGGTTTCTGGCGGTCTGGCAGTCAGACCGGGTCTGGTCTCTGGTGGTCTGGTCTCTGGTGGTCTGGTCTCTTGTGGTCTGGTCTCTGGCGGTCTGGCAGTCGGACCGGGTCTGGTCTCTGGTGGTCTGGTCTCTGGTGGTCTGGCAGTCAGACCGGGTCTGGTCTCTGGTGGTCTGGTCTCTGGTGGTCTGGCAGTCGGACCGGGTCTGGTCTCTGGTGGTCTGGCAGTCAGACCGGGTCTGGTCTCTGGTGGTCTGGTCTCTGGCGGTCTGGCAGTCGGACCGGGTCTGGTCTCTGGTGGTCTGGTCTCTGGCGGTCTGGCAGTCGGACCGGGTCTGGTCTCTGGCGGTCTGGCAGTAAGACCGGGTCTGGTCTCTGGTGGTCTGGTCTCTGGCGGTCTGGCAGTCGGACCGGGTCTGGTCTCTGGTGGTCTGGTCTCTGGTGGTCTGGCAGTCGGACCGGGTCTGGTCTCTGGTGGTCTGGTCTCTGGCGGTCTGGCAGTCAGACCGGGTCTGGTCTCTGGTGGTCTGGTCTCTTGTGGTCTGGTCTCTGGCGGTCTGGCAGTCGGACCGGGTCTGGTCTCTGGTGGTCTGGTCTCTGGTGGTCTTGTCTCTGGTGGTCTGGTCTCTTGTGGTCTGGCAGTAAGACCGGGTCTGGTCTCTGGTGGTCTGGCAGTCAGACCGGGTCTGGTCTCTGGCGGTCTGGCAGTCAGACCGGGTCTGGTCTCTGGTGGTCTGGCCGTAAGACTGGGTCTGGTCTCTGGTGGTCTGGTCTCTGGCGGTCTGGCAGTCGGACCGGGTCTGGTCTCTTGTGGTCTGGTCTCTGGTGGTCTGGCAGTCAGACCGGGTCTGGTCTCTGGTGGTCTGGTCTCTGGCGGTCTGGCAGTCAGACCGGGTCTGGTCTCTGGTGGTCTGGTCTCTGGCGGTCTGGCAGTCGGACCGGGTCTGGTCTCTGGTGGTCTGGTCTCTGGTGGTCTGGTCTCTTGTGGTCTGGTCTCTGGCGGTCTGGCAGTCGGACCGGGTCTGGTCTCTGGCGGTCTGGTCTCTGGTGGTCTGGCAGTCAGACCGGGTCTGGTCTCTGGTGGTCTGGTCTCTGGCGGTCTGGCAGTCGGACCGGGTCTGGTCTCTGGTGGTCTGGTCTCTGGCGGTCTGGTCTCTGGTGGTCTGGCAGTCAGACCGGGTCTGGTCTCTGGTGGTCTGGTCTCTGGCGGTCTGGCAGTCAGACCGGGTCTGGTCTCTGGTGGTCTGGCAGTCAGACCGGGTCTGGTCTCTGGTGGTCTGGCAGTCAGACCGGGTCTGGTCTCTGGTGGTCTGGTCTCTGGCGGTCTGGCAGTCGGACCGGGTCTGGTCTCTGGCGGTCTGGTCTCTGGTGGTCTGGCCGTAAGGCCGGGTCTGGTCTCTGGTGGTCTGGTCTCTGGCGGTCTGGCAGTAGGACCGGGTCTGGTCTCTGGTGGTCTGGCAGTCAGACCGGGTCTGGTCTCTGGTGGTCTGGCAGTCAGACCGGGTCTGGTCTCTGGTGGTCTGGCAGTCAGACCGGGTCTGGTCTCTGGTGGTCTGGTCTCTGGCGGTCTGGCAGTCAGACCGGGTCTGGTCTCTGGTGGTCTGGCAGTCAGACCGGGTCTGGTCTCTAGCGGTCTGGCAGTCAGACCGGGTCTGGTCTCTGGTGGTCTGGTCTCTGGCGGTCTGGCAGTCGGACCGGGTGTTTCTGGTGGTCTGGTCTCTGGCGGTCTGGAAGTCAGACCGGGTCTGGTCTCTGGTGGTCTGGCAGTCAGACCGGGTCTGGTCTCTGGTGGTCTGGTCTCTGGCGGTCTGGCAGTCGGACCGGGTCTGGTCTCTGGTGGTCTGGTTTCTGGTGGTCTGGTCTCTGGTGGTCTGGTTTCTGGTGGTCTGGTCTCTGGTGGGCTGGTCTCTGGTGGTCTGGTCTCTGGCGGTCTGGAAGTCAGACCGGGTCTGGTCTCTGGTGGTCTGGCAGTCAGACCGGGTCTGGTCTCTGGTGGTCTGGCAGTCAGACCGGGTCTGGTCTCTGGCGGTCTGGCAGTCAGACCGGGTCTGGTCTCTGGTGGTCTGGCAGTCAGACCGGGTCTGGTCTCTGGTGGTCTGGCAGTCAGACCGGGTCTGGTCTCTGGTGGGCTGGTCTCTGGCGGTCTGGCAGTCGGACCGGGTCTGGTCTCTGGTGGTCTGGTCTCTGGCGGTCTGGCAGTAAGACCGGGTCTGGTCTCTAGCGGTCTGGCAGTCAGACCGGGTCTGGTCTCTGGTGGTCTGGCAGTCAGACCGGGTCTGGTCTCTGGTGGTCTGGCAGTCAGACCGGGTCTGGTCTCTGGTGGTCTGGTCTCTGGCGGTCTGGCAGTCGGACCGGGTCTGGTCTCTGGTGGTCTGGTCTCTGGCGGTCTGGCAGTCGGACCGGGTCTGGTCTCTGGCGGTCTGGTCTCTGGTGGTCTGGTCTCTGGTGGTCTGGCAGTAACACCGGGTCTGGTCTCTGGTGGTCTGGCAGTAAGACCGGGTCTGGTCTCTGGTGGTCTGGTCTCTGGCGGTCTGGCAGTCACACCGGGTCTGGTCTCTGGCGGTCTGGTCTCTGGTGGTCTGGCAGTCAGACCGGGTCTGGTCTCTGGTGGTCTGGTCTCTGGCGGTCTGGCAGTCGGTCCGGGTCTGGTCTCTGGTGGTCTGGCAGTCAGACCGGGTCTGGTCTCTGGTGGTCTGGTCTCTGGCGGTCTGGCAGTAACACCGGGTCTGGTCTCTGGTGGTCTGGCAGTAAGACCGGGTCTGGTCTCTGGTGGTCTGGTCTCTGGTGGTCTGGTCTCTGGTGGTCTGGTCTCTGGCGGTCTGGCAGTCGGACCGGGTCTGGTCTCTGGTGGTCTGGTCTCTGGTGGTCTGGCAGTCGGACCGGGTCTGGTCTCTGGTGGTCTGGTCTCTGGTGGTCTGGTCTCTGGTGGTCTGGTCTCTTGTGGTCTGGTCTCTGGCGGTCTGGCAGTCGGACCGGGTCTGGTCTCTGGTGGTCTGGTCTCTGGCGGTCTGGCAGTAACACCGGGTCTGGTCTCTGGTGGTCTGGCAGTAAGACCGGGTCTGGTCTCTGGTGGTCTGGTCTCTGGCGGTCTGGCAGTCGGACCGGGTCTGGTCTCTGGTGGTCTGGTCTCTGGCGGTCTGGCAGTCGGACCGGGTCTGGTCTCTGGCAGTCTGGTCTCTGGTGGTCTGGCAGTCAGACCGGGTCTGGTCTCTAGCGGTCTGGCAGTCAGACCGGGTCTGGTCTCTAGCGGTCTGGCAGTCAGACCGGGTCTGGTCGCTGGTGGTCTGGTCTCTGGCGGTCTGGCAGTCAGACCGGGTCTGGTCTCTGGTGGTCTGGTCTCTGGCGGTCTGGCAGTAACACCGGGTCTGGTCTCTGGTGGTCTGGCAGTAAGACTGGGTCTGGTCTCTGGTGGTCTGGTCTCTGGTGGTCTGGTCTCTTGTGGTCTGGTCTCTGGCGGTCTGGCAGTCGGACCGGGTCTGGTCTCTGGTGGTCTGGTCTCTGGCGGTCTGGCAGTAAGACCGGGTCTGGTCTCTGGTGGTCTGGCAGTCGGTCCGGGTCTGGTCTCTGGTGGTCTGGTCTCTGGTGGTGTGGTCTCTGGTGGTCTGGTCTCTTGTGGTCTGGTCTCTGGCGGTCTGGCAGTAACACCGGGTCTGGTCTCTGGTGGTCTGGCAGTCAGACCGGGTCTGGTCTCTAGCGGTCTGGCAGTCAGACCGGGTCTGGTCTCTAGCGGTCTGGCAGTCAGTCCGGGTCTGGTCTCTGGTGGTCTGGTCTCTGGTGGTCTGGTCTCTGGCGGTCTGGCAGTAACACCGGGTCTGGTCTCTGGTGGTCTGGTCTCTGGTGGTCTGGTCTCTTGTGGTCTGGTCTCTGGCGGTCTGGCAGTCGGACCGGGTCTGGTCTCTGGTGGTCTGGTCTCTGGTGGTCTGGTCTCTGGCGGTCTGGCAGTAACACCGGGTCTGGTCTCTGGTGGTCTGGCAGTAAGACCGGGTCTGGTCTCTGGTGGTCTGGTCTCTGGCGGTCTGGCAGTCGGACCGGGTCTGGTCTCTGGTGGTCTGGTCTCTGGTGGTCTGGTCTCTGGTGGTCTGGTCTCTTGTGGTCTGGTCTCTGGTGGTCTGGCAGTCAGACCGGGTCTGGTCTCTGGTGGTCTGGTCTCTGGCGGTCTGGCAGTCAGACCGGGTCTTGTCTCTGGTGGTCTGGTCTCTGGTGGTCTGGTCTCTTGTGGTCTGGTCTCTGGCGGTCTGGCAGTCGGACCGGGTCTGGTCTCTGGTGGTCTGGTCTCTGGCGGTCTGGCAGTCGGACCGGGTCTTGTCTCTGGTGGTCTGGTCTCTGGTGGTCTGGTCTCTTGTGGTCTGGTCTCTTGTGGTCTGGTCTCTTGTGGTCTGGTCTCTGGCGGTCTGGCAGTCGGACCGGGTCTGGTCTCTGGTGGTCTGGTCTCTGGCGGTCTGGCAGTCGGTCCGGGTCTGGTCTCTGGCGGTCTGGCAGTAAGACCGGGTCTGGTCTCTGGTGGTCTGGTCTCTGGTGGTCTGGTCTCTGGCGGTCTGGCAGTCGGACCGGGTCTGGTCTCTGGTGGTCTGGTCTCTGGTGGTCTGGTCTCTTGTGGTCTGGTCTCTTGTGGTCTGGTCTCTGGAGGTCTGGCAGTCAGACCGGGTCTGGTCTCTGGGGTCTGGTCTCTGGCGGTCTGGCAGTAAGACCGGGTCTGGTCTCTGGTGGTCTGGTCTCTGGCGGTCTGGCAGTCGGACCGGGTCTTGTCTCTGGTGGTCTGGTCTCTGGCGGTCTGGCAGTAAGACCGGGTCTGGTCTCTGGTGGTCTGGCAGTAAGACCGGGTCTGGTCTCTGGTGGTCTGGTCTCTGGCGGTCTGGCAGTCGGACCGGGTCTGGTCTCTGGTGGTCTGGTCTCTGGCGGTCTGGCAGTCGGACCGGGTCTGGTCTCTGGCAGTCTGGTCCCTGGTGGTCTGGCAGTCAGACCGGGTCTGGTCTCTAGCGGTCTGGCAGTCAGACCGGGTCTGGTCTCTAGCGGTCTGGCAGTCAGACCGGGTCTTGTCTCTGGTGGTCTGGTCTCTGGCGGTCTGGCAGTCGGACCGGGTCTGGTCTCTGGTGGTCTGGTCTCTGGTGGTCTGGTCTCTGGCGGTCTGGCAGTAACACCGGGTCTGGTCTCTGGTGGTCTGGCAGTAAGACCGGGTCTGGTCTCTGGTGGTCTGGTCGCTGGTGGTCTGGTAGTCGGACGGGGTCTGGTCTCTGGCGGTCTGGCAGTAAGACCGGGTCTGGTCTCTGGTGGTCTGGTAGTAAGACCGGGTCTGGTCTCTGGGGGTCTGGTCTCTGGTGGTCTGGCAGTCAGACCGGGTCTGGTCTCTGGTGGTCTGGTCTCTGGCGGTCTGGCAGTCGGACCGGGTCTGGTCTCTGGTGGTCTGGTCTCTGGTGGTCTGGTCTCTGGTGGTCTGGTCTCTTGTGGTCTGGTCTCTGGTGGTCTGGCAGTAAGACCGGGTCTGGTCTCTTGTGGTCTGGTCTCTGGCGGTCTGGCAGTCGGACCGGGTCTGGTCTCTGGTGGTCTGGTCTCTGGTGGTCTGGTCTCTGGTGGTCTGGTCTCTTGTGGTCTGGTCTCTGGTGGTCTGGCAGTCAGACTGGGTCTGGTCTCTGGTGGTCTGGTCTCTGGCGGTCTGGCAGTCAGACCGGGTCTGGTCTCTGGTGGTCTGGTCTCTGGCGGTCTGGCAGTCAGACCGGGTCTTGTCTCTGGTGGTCTGGTCTCTGGGGTCTGGTCTCTTGTGGTCTGGTCTCTGGCGGTCTGGCAGTAACACCGGGTCTGGTCTCTGGTGGTCTGGCAGTAAGACCGGGTCTGGTCTCTGGTGGTCTGGCAGTAAGACCGGGTCTGGTCTCTGGTGGTCTGGTCTCTGGCGGTCTGGCAGTCGGAGCGGGTCTGGTCTCTGGCGGTCTGGCAGTCGGACCGGGTCTGGTCTCTGGTGGTCTGGTCTCTGGCGGTCTGGCAGTCGGACCGGGTCTGGTCTCTGGTGGTCTGGTCTCTGGTGGTCTGGTCTCTGGTGGTCTGGTCTCTTGTGGTCTGGTCTCTGGTGGTCTGGCAGTCAGACCGGGTCTGGTCTCTGGTGGTCTGGTCTCTGGCGGTCTGGCAGTCAGACCGGGTCTGGTCTCTGGTGGTCTGGTCTCTGGCGGTCTGGCAGTAACACCGGGTCTGGTCTCTGGTGGTCTGGCAGTAAGACTGGGTCTGGTCTCTGGTGGTCTGGTCTCTGGCGGTCTGGCAGTCGGACCGGGTCTGGTCTCTTGTGGTCTGGTCTCTGGTGGTCTGGCAGTCAGACCGGGTCTGGTCTCTGGTGGTCTGGTCTCTGGCGGTCTGGCAGTCGGTCCGGGTCTGGTCTCTGGTGGTCTGGTCTCTGGCGGTCTGGCAGTCGGAGCGGGTCTGGTCTCTGGTGGTCTGGCAGTAAGACTGGGTCTGGTCTCTGGTGGTCTGGTCTCTGGTGGTCTGGTCTCTGGTGGTCTGGTCTCTGGTGGTCTGGTCTCTGGTGGTCTGGTTTCTGGTGGTCTGGTCTCTGGTGGTCTGGCAGTCGGTCCGGGTCTGGTCTCTGGTGGTCTGGTCTCTGGCGGTCTGGCAGTCAGACCGGGTCTGGTCTCTGGTGGTCTGGTCTCTGGCGGTCTGGCAGTAACACCGGGTCTGGTCTCTGGTGGTCTGGTAGTCAGACCGGGTCTGGTCTCTGGTGGTCTGGTCTCTAGCGGTCTGGCAGTCATACCGGGTCTGGTCTCTGGTGGTCTGGTCTCTGGCGGTCTGGCAGTCGGACCGGGTCTGGTCTCTGGCGGTCTGGCAGTAAGACCGGGTCTGGTCTCTGGTGGTCTGGTCTCTGGCGGTCTGGCAGTAAGACCGGGTCTGGTCTCTGGTGGTCTGGTCTCTGGCGGTCTGGCAGTAAGACCGGGTCTGGTCTCTGGTGGTCTGGCAGTCAGACCGGGTCTGGTCTCTAGCGGTCTGGCAGTCAGACCGGGTCTGGTCTCTAGCGGTCTGGCAGTCAGTCCGGGTCTGGTCTCTGGTGGTCTGGCAGTCAGACCGGGTCTGGTCTCTGGTGGTCTGGCAGTCAGACCGGGTCTGGTCTCTGGTGGTCTGGTAGTCGGACGGGGTCTGGTCTCTGGTGGTCTGGTCTCTGGCGGTCTGGCAGTCGGACCGGGTCTGGTCTCTGGTGGTCTGGTCTCTGGCGGTCTGGCAGTCGGACCGGGTCTGGTCTCTGGTGGTCTGGTCTCTGGCGGTCTGGCAGTCAGACCGGGTCTGGTCTCTGGTGGTCTGGTCTCTGGCGGTCTGGCAGTAACACCGGGTCTGGTCTCTGGTGGTCTGGCAGTAAGACCGGGTCTGGTCTCTGGTGGTCTGGTCTCTGGCGGTCTGGCAGTCGGACCGGGTCTGGTCTCTGGCAGTCTGGTCCCTGGTGGTCTGGCAGTCAGACCGGGTCTGGTCTCTGGTGGTCTGGTCTGTGGTGGTCTGGTCTCTTGTGGTCTGGTCTCTGGCGGTCTGGCAGTCGGACCGGGTCTGGTCTCTGGTGGTCTGGTCTCTGGCGGTCTGGCAGTCGGACCGGGTCTGGTCTCTGGCGGTCTGGTCCCTGGTGGTCTGGCAGTCAGACCGGGTCTGGTCTCTGGTGGTCTGGTCTCTGGCGGTCTGGCAGTCAGACCGGGTCTTGTCTCTGGTGGTCTGGTCTCTGGTGGTCTGGTCTCTGGTGGTCTGGTCTCTTGTGGTCTGGTCTCTGGCGGTCTGGCAGTCGGACCGGGTCTGGTCTCTGGTGGTCTGGTCTCTGGCGGTCTGGCAGTCGGACCGGGTCTGGTCTCTGGCAGTCTGGTCCCTGGTGGTCTGGCAGTCAGACCGGGTCTGGTCTCTGGCGGTCTGGCAGTAAGACCGGGTCTGGTCTCTGGTGGTCTGGTCTCTGGCGGTCTGGCAGTCGGACCGGGTCTGGTCTCTGGTGGTCTGGTCTCTGGCGGTCTGGCAGTCGGACCGGGTCTGGTCTCTGGCGGTCTGGTCTCTGGTGGTCTGGCAGTCAGACCGGGTCTGGTCTCTGGTGGTCTGGTCTCTGGCGGTCTGGCAGTCAGACCGGGTCTGGTCTCTAGCGGTCTGGCAGTCAGTCCGGGTCTGGTCTCTGGTGGTCTGGTCTCTGGCGGTCTGGCAGTAACACCGGGTCTGGTCTCTGGTGGTCTGGCAGTAAGACCGGGTCTGGTCTCTGGTGGTCTGGTCTCTGGTGGTCTGGTCTCTGGCGGTCTGGCAGTCGGACCGGGTCTGGTCTCTGGTGGTCTGGTCTCTGGTGGTCTGGTCTCTGGTGGTCTGGCAGTAAGACCGGGTCTGGTCTCTGGTGGTCTGGTCTCTGGTGGTCTGGCAGTAAGGCCGGGTCTGGTCTCTGGTGGTCTGGCAGTCAGACCGGGTCTGGTCTCTAGCGGTCTGGCAGTCAGACCGGGTCTGGTCTCTAGCGGTCTGGCAGTCAGACCGGGTCTGGTCTCTGGTGGTCTGGTCTCTGGCGGTCTGGCAGTCGGACCGGGTCTGGTCTCTGGCGGTCTGGCAGTCAGACCGGGTCTGGTCTCTGGTGGTCTGGCAGTCAGACCGGGTCTGGTCTCTGGTGGTCTGGCAGTCAGACCGGGTCTGGTCTCTAGCGGTCTGGCAGTCAGACCGGGTCTGGTCTCTAGCGGTCTGGCAGTCAGACCGGGTCTGGTTTCTGGTGGTCTGGTCTCTGGTGGTCTGGTTTCTGGTGGTCTGGTCTCTGGTGGTCTGGTTTCTGGTGGTCTGGTCTCTGGCGGTCTGGCAGTCAGACCGGGTCTGGTCTCTGGTGGTCTGGTCTCTGGCGGTCTGGCAGTAACACCGGGTCTGGTCTCTGGTGGTCTGGTTTCTGGTGGTCTGGTCTCTGGTGGTCTGGTTTCTGGTGGTCTGGTCTCTGGTGGTCTGGTTTCTGGTGGTCTGGTCTCTGGCGGTCTGGCAGTCAGACCGGGTCTGGTCTCTGGTGGTCTGGCAGTCGGACCGGGTCTGGTCTCTGGTGGTCTGGTTTCTGGTGGTCTGGTCTCTGGTGGTCTGGTTTCTGGTGGTCTGGTCTCTGGTGGTCTGGTTTCAGGTGGTGTGGTCCCTGGCGGTCTGGTGGTCAGACCGGGTCTGGTCTCTGGTGGTCTGGCAGTCAGACCGGGTCTGGTCTCTGGTGGTCTGGCAGTCAGACCGGGTCTGGTCTCTGGCGGTCTGGCAGTCAGACCGGGTCTGGTCTCTGGTGGTCTGGCAGTCAGACCGGGTCTGGTCTCTGGTGGTCTGGTCTCTGGTGGTCTGGTCTCTTGTGGTCTGGTCTCTGGCGGTCTGGCAGTCGGACCGGGTCTGGTCTCTGGTGGTCTGGTCTCTGGTGGTCTGGTCTCTGGTGGTCTGGTCTCTTGTGGTCTGGTCTCTGGCGGTCTGGCAGTCGGACCGGGTCTAGTCTCTGGCGGTCTGGCAGACCGGGTCTGACTGCAGTAGAGACTGTAATGCTGCTGGTTGCCGGTCCATTTCTATTTTAGACCCAATGTGCAACACGTTTGTTGAAAGTATCAGGTGAGGTCTTCCTGGTTTTATTTACAGCCATGACACATGACTGAACATCTGTCATGTGATGCAGCAGTGACTTACTGATTGGACGGTTGATTGTATATTAACAGGTTGGTGTTGTGTGTTGGAGCTGAACCCTGTCAGCAGTAAGGTGTATCAGTCAGTGTATCCGGTGGTCTTCAGTCATGTGTTGTTGGTGTCATCATGGCGTCTCATTAGTAGGTATTAAAGTTTCTTATTGCTGCTTCTTCCTTTGTTGCAGGAGGAAACACTGACGGTGTGTTTGACATTGAGAAGGCTGCTGGTACCATCATCATCGCCAAACCTCTGGATGCTGAGCAACACTCCTTTTACAACCTTACAGTGTCAGCTACAGACGGCGTGAACGCTGCATATACACAGGTCATTTATTTATAAATGATTTATTATATTATGTTCTTAGTAAATGCTTTGTGACTTTATGATGACGACTATATTGTCTCTATATGTCTCTATATGTCTCTATATGTCTCTAACATCCTGGTGTTGTTTGAGTAAAACCAGGTTGAGGAAGAGCAGCAGCTGTTTCCTGGTCAGATCGATCACTTTGTTCTGGATCAGCGATAGTTAAATTCCTCTTGAACCCTCGAGTCTCTGACTCACACCTGGACATCAGCTGTTTATATAAATGTGTTTGTGTGAGTGACAGTCGACACGCTGCTGCACCTGTCTGTCTCTCTGAGCTGTTGTAGGAGAAAGTATAACAAACTGAGGACATTGACTCACAGCCTGGAGGACCCACGTGTGTCCTCTGCAACATGCTGGGACTTTACAGGTCTCCTGAGTGACAGTCAGGACACACGGAGACAGTCAGGACACAAGGAGACAGTCAGAACACATGGAGACAGTCAGAACACATGGAGACAGTCAGGACACATGGAGACAGTCAGGACACATGGAGACAGTCTGGACACAGAGACGTTCTCAGTACAATAGAAAC
>SSNP01000104.1:284359-299359 GCA_006937955.1 Pachypanchax playfairii
TGTCAGAACTCTATCAGAACTCTATCAGAACTCTATCAGAACTCTATCAGAACTCTGTCAGAACTCTATCAGAACTCTGTCAGAACTCTATCAGAACTCTATCAGAACTCTATCAGAACTCTATCAGAACTCTGTCACCTCTGGGTGGATTTTTGATTTGTAGAAATCAGTAAATATTTGATGTGATTTTTTTATCTTTAACATTTTTTCTCTGTCTTGTTTTCTTCTGTTACTTCCTTCATGTTACAGATTCACATTACGGTTTTGGACAATAATGACAACGATCCCATCTTCTCACAGCCAGTCTATGAAGTTACTATTTCAGAAGACACGTCACCCAACACAGAGGTGGTCCAGATACTGGCCTCAGACCGCGACAAGCATCACCAGCTCACCTTTTCTCTTCATAGCTCCATCGATCCAAACAGCATGCGGCTCTTTGGCATCCACCCCACACGGGGCACCATGTACACAGCTCAAAGGCTGGACCACGAGGCCTGTGCTCAGCACATCCTCACTATCATGGTGAGACATGCTCTGTTTTCACTTGTTTCCACCTTGTGTTTGTGGGATGTCCATGTCTTCAGCTCAGGTTTTTACCTAAAGCTGCTTGTAGGACGAAACATTTCTGGACAGAGATCTTAGATGTTCCACCTGAAAGAAACATGAATCTTTCTCCCACTTTTACATCCCTCAGTGCCTGAAAGATCAGTGTGGACCTGTTAGATCAGGGGGGACCTGAAAGATCAAGGGGGACCTGTATGATCGGGGGGACCTGTATGATCGGGGTGGACCTGTATGATCGGGGTGGACCTGTATGATCAGGGTGGACCTGAAAGATCATGGTGGACCTGTATGATCAGGGTGGACCTGAAATATCATGGTGGACCTGAAAGATCAGGGTGGACCTGTATGATAAGGAGGGACCTGAAATATCAGGGTGGACCTGAAAGATCAGGGTGGACTTGAAAGACCAGGGTGGACCTGTATGATCAGGGTGGACCTGAAAGATCATGGTGGACCTGTATGATCAGGGTGGACCTGAATGATCAGGGTGGACCTGAATGATCAGGGTGGACCTGAAAGATCAGGGTGGACTTGAAAGACCAGGGTGGACCTGTATGATCAGGGTGGACCTGAAAGATCATGGTGGACCTGTATGATCAGGGTGGACCTGAATGATCAGGGTGGACCTGAATGATCAGGGTGGACCTGAAAGATCAGGGTGGACTTGAAAGACCAGGGTGGACCTGTATGATCAGGGTGGACCTGAAAGATCATGGTGGACCTGTATGATCAGGGTGGACCTGAATGATCAGGGTGGACCTGAATGATCAGGGTGGACCTGAAAGATCAGGGTGGACTTGAAAGACCAGGGTGGACCTGTATGATCAGGGTGGACCTGAAAGATCATGGTGGACCTGTATGATCAGGGTGGACCTGAATGATCAGGGTGGACCTGATGCCAAACATTCTTCTGTTCGTAGGGATTATTGGTTATTGATCTTCTCTGTCAGACACTTGGAGCCTCAGATGTTCTCACACTTTTTCCATTTTGTCTTTATTTTTATTAAAATAAGCTGTTGGAATCTGTTGTCCATTGTGGACGCTGGAGGTTAGATTGGAAGGATTTTAGAACCTGATGAAGACCAGATCATTTCATACATCCTGATATGTTCTACCTGACCTGCACTGGGAGAAGGAGGCCTTTTCATGTGACTGTAGATGCAAACAGCCAAATATTTATGTTAAAATTCATAATCAATAGATGCAAAAACATTTAAGAAACTGGATGAGAAACAATATGAAGCTCCAGATCTTCAACATGTGATTTAACATGGAGCTCCTGTTGACCCAGATCTTTGACATTTGAGGAGCTCCAGTGGAGCTTGAAGTAGAACTTCTCTACATTAAAAGGAATCAGCTGAGGTGGTTCAGGTATCCGTTAAGATGCCTCCCCATGGAGGATCTCTGGGCACGTCCCACTGGGAGGAGACTCATGGACAGACCCATAACTTGCTGGACGGATCATATGTCCTCTTTACACTGGGGATGTTTCGGGTCCCCCCAGGAAGAGCTGGAGAGTGTATCTGGGTTGAGGGATGTCCGAGTCTCCCTCCTGATGTTATGTTTCGAGGTTGTAATGTAGGACCCAGGTGCAGGCAGGAGACGGGAAGGCGAAAATGTGGCAACAAAAGAGTTTAATAATAAAGTAAAAATGCTGACGAGACAGCAAAAATAAACTTACATGAGAGGTGAGGAGTCCACAGGGAAAAAACCACAAAAGTAATCCAATAGTCCGTGAGGGTAATGGAAGGAAGGAACAGAACCAAGCTAATAACAGAGGCGGGGGCTAAGACATCGACTAAGGCTGGGGCTGAGAATGACATAAGACCGAGGGCTAAGACTGGAGAGCTAAGGCAAGGAATGACTACGGGCTGACAGAGAGAAACAAACCAACACTGACTGACAAACACATGGGACTTAAATACAAAACCCTGATAACAAACTCAAAACACCTGAGGACATGGGGAAAACAAACACAGGAACTAATCACAGTAACACGACACACCTGGGAGTGGAAGAACAGGAACAGGAAATGACATAACACAATCAAGGAACCTAAGATACATGCAGGAGAACAGGAAGTCAGAACATTACCAAAATAAAAGAAAACCTGAAACTACCCGACAGTGACAATAACATGAACTCAGATATGGGAGGAGAGCTGAATAAGACTAAACTAATATAACACAGAGTGATAATAGATGACTGGAAAAGAAACACAACTACAGAAAAACCAAAAGCTACAACATGGAATGAAACAAACAAAACCCCAGAACCTGACACCTGAACCTGTTGGATCCATGACCTGACTTTGGATAAAGCAGGTGAAACTGGATGGAGGTTTATCGTGTAAATAGGGTAAACTTATTAATCCTGTTAGAGAGGTAGAACCTGTGTGGTGACCTCAGTACTGCTGATGAAGCCCTAGTTCATCTGGATGTCTCTCGTTATATCCTACCTCCACTCATGAAGAATACACGAGACATCTGAAGTGTTTCACTAAAGGCAGTGAGTCATCCTCAACGTTCCACATTAGGTGTGATTTGTAGGAGATGACTCTCACCCCATCCCTTTCATACAAACTGTTCCAGTGTGTGCTAAAAGACGTGAGCTCAATGGGCAACAGAAACATTTTGTCTGAAAAAAAAACCAAAGACCCTGAAGTTCCTAAATTAGAGATCCTCCACTCCATAACTGGACAGAGCAGTGATAATAATCAACATTTTAGTGCTATTTATTCATTATTTTTTATGCTTTTTTTTAGGTGAAGGATGAAGAGTTTCCATACAGGAAGAATCTTGCTCGTGTAATCATAGAAGTGGAAGATATAAATGATCACGTACCAGTTTTTACCAGTGCCCTGTATGAAGGTTCAGTCTATGAGTCAGCTGCAGTGGGATCAGCTGTGGTGCAGGTTACTGCCATAGATAAAGACAAAGGCAGGAATGCAGAGCTACATTACTCCATTGAAACTGGTAGGTATCAGCTAAATATTCATGCCTGTGAGTTTGACATATTCTCAGTACTGTACTGAAAACTGTTTGTTGTTGTTTTCAACAGGGAACACTGGAAATGCATTTGCTATTGAGTCAGTTCTAGGTATCATTAGAGTTGCGCGTCACCTGGACTTGTCCAGCATTGGCCATTATGTTATCACTGTTAGAGTCACAGACAATGGCACCCCTCCATTATCCACCACCACAATAGTGCGTATTACTGTTACTCTGTCTGACAATGCTGGCCCAAAGTTCCCTCAACCAGAATACCAGACTGAGATTAAAGAGAACGTAATGGTTGGGACTTATGTCACCACAGTCAGTGCTGTCAGCCAGTCGACTCTGACTTATGACATCAAGCAGGGTAACATTGAACAAGCATTTCAGATTAATCAGTACAGTGGAGTCATAACAACCCATAAGCCTCTAGACTATGAGACCACAGCATCTTATATCCTTATAGTCCAGGCCGATAACATGGCTGGTATGGCCTCCAATGCTACCCTGTTGATCCAGATAGTGGATGAGAATGATAATCCGCCCGTGTTTCAGCAGCATCACTATCATGGCAGCATCAGTGAGGTAGCGCCAATCAACAGTGTTGTCTTGAACTCAGATAATTTACCTCTAGTAATTAGAGCTACTGATGCTGACTCCAACCAAAACGCCCTTCTGGTCTACCAAATTGTTGAAGACACTGCAAAAATGTTCTTTACTGTGGACTCAGGAACTGGTTCCATTAGAACCATTGCTAATCTAGATCATGAGATATTTGCCTCATTCCACTTTCATGTCCACGTTAGAGACAATGGTAGGCCACAGTTAACAGCAGATAGTCCAACTGAGGTCACAATACAAGTGACTGACTCAAATGATTCACCTCCGTACTTCACCCAAAATGCCTATGAAACAGTTCTGCTCTTCCCCACTTATGTTGGAGTAGAGGTTTTGCAGGTTTCAGCTGTAGACCCAGACAGTGATGTTCCTACAGAGCTCACCTACTCTCTGACTGATGGAATAGGGGAAAACTTTGCTATCAACCCCTCCAGTGGAATTGTTATAGTGAAAAACAGCAACTTTTCGAAAGAACTTTTTCGCTTGATTGTCAGAGTTTCAGATGGAAAATTCTCCAGCACTGCTTTGGTGACCATACTTGTCAAAGAAGCTCTGGACTCTGGTCTCACCTTTGCTCAAAGCATTTACTTCTCATCTATTAAGGAGAATATTTCAAATATCACCAAAGTTGCAGTGGTCAATGCTGTGGGCAACCGCCTCAATGAGCCACTGAAGTATACCCTGTTGAATGCCGGGACACTTTTCAGAATTCGTCCAACATCAGGTGTAATCCAGACCACGGGAATACCTCTGGACCGTGAAGAACAAGAGTATTATGAACTAATTGTTGAGGCAAGAAGGGAGCATGACCGTCAGCACGTGGCCAGAGTTCTGGTAAAAGTTCAAGTTGAAGACATCAATGATAATGCCCCTGTGTTCATTGGACTTCCTTATTATGCTGCTGTTCAGGTTGAAGCTGAACCAGGATCACCCATTTTCAGCGTCACTGCAGTAGATGGTGATAAAGGTATCAATGGAGAAGTGTCCTACTATCTTAAGGAGGACCATGGTCACTTTGAAATCAATCAGCAGACAGGTACCATCAGCTTAAAGAGATCTTTTGAGTCTGATTTGTCTAATGTGGAATACCAGATGGTGATATATGCTAGAGATGGAGGATATAATCCTCTCTCATCCACCATAGAGTTTCCTATAACTGTAGTAAACAAAGCCATGCCTGTCTTTGACAAATCCTTCTATGTTGTTTCTGTGAATGAGGACGTGGACGTGCACACACCTATTCTTAGTATCAATGCCACCAGTCCTGAAGGTCAAAACCTAATTTACACCATTGTTGATGGGGATCCATCTCTTCAGTTCGATATTGGATTTGATACTGGAGTCATAAGTGTAATCCACCCTTTGGACTATGAAGCAACACCATCTTACCACCTGACCATCAGAGCTACAGACTTTCTGACTGGTGCTCATGCTGAGGTTAATGTTGATGTTTTTGTACAAGATATAAATGATAATCCACCCGTCTTCAAGAAAATGTCCTACAGGGTAGTTTTATCTGAAACAGCCATGATTGGAACTCCAGCACTTCAAGTTGTTGCCATAGACAAAGACTCTGAGAAGAACAATGTGGTTCGTTATCAGATATTTTCTAATGCGCTAAACAGCACAGAATATTTCCACATTGATAGTAGCAGTGGGTTAATTCTGACAGCACGGACTCTAGACTATGAAGTGGTCCAGGAGTATAACTTTATCGTCAGGGCCACTGATAATGGTTTCCCTTCACTGAGTAGTGAAGTATCAGTGACTGTTGTGTTGAATGACATGAATGACAATCCTCCAGCTTTCAACCAACTGCTCTACGAGGCATATGTGAGTGAGTTAGCACCAAAAGGTCACTTTATTACCTGTGTTCAAGCCTCAGATGCTGACATTTCAGACTTGGACAAGTTGGAGTACAGTATCTTATCAGGAAATGAAAGGATGGATTTTGTAATGGAAAGAAGTACCGGAATCATAATGCTGTCAAGTCACCGTAAACAACGGATGGAGCCTGCTTACAGCTTAAATGTTTCTGTATCTGATGGGGTGTTCACCAGCACTGCTCAGGTTCATGTCAAGGTGTTAGGGGCCAACCTGCATAGTCCAGTGTTTGAACAGAACATCTATGAGGCAGAATTAAAGGAGAACGCTCCAGCTGGAACCAAAGTGATTCAGGTCAGTTCAGATTTACTGCATGAATCTTTCTGTAGTTTCTCTTTATGAACAAGCAAAATTAAAATGTCATTGTTTACTACAGTTACCATTAATTTACAAACCAATCATCTTTTTTAATTCCAGGTGAAGGCAACAGATGCAGATCCTGGAGAGTTTGGCCACATCACTTATTCCTTTGTTAATGATGTTGGTAATGACCTATTTAGCATTGATGCTAAGGGTCAGATCAGCACGGTGGAAAAGCTTGATCGTGAAGATAAATCAAATGAAAACCTCGTTCTTACAGTGGCAGCTCAGGATTCAGGTGGTCGAGTCACTTACTGCACGATACAACTTACTCTCCTAGATGACAACGATAACGCACCTCGCTTTAGTGCCACAGAGTACCGAGCCTCACTCAAATACGATGTGACTAAAGGCTTTTTGGTAACACAGATTCAGGCTCATGATCTGGATTATGGCACTAACGCAAAAATAACATTTTCACTTTATAGTGAGGCACATGTTCCTGTGGCAGACATTTTGGAAATAGACCCAGACAGTGGTTGGATGGTGACTAAAGGCAGCTTCAGCCACTTGAGGAACTCTGTGTTATCTTTCTTTGTAAAGGCCATGGATGGAGGAAATCCACTTCGACACTCTTTAGTACCCGTCTACATTCATGTTCTTTCCCCTGATGCTTTCTTTCCTTTGTTTACTCAGCAGTATTATGTATTCAGTATTCCAGAGAACACACTCATAGGTTCTGTTATAGGAAAAGTTCATCTCAACATACCTCCTGAATATTCCTCATTCTCTGTCAGTTTTGCCACTGTGAATGGAGAAACTGGTGAAAACAACCAAGAGGGTGTTTTTATGGTAGAAAAGGACACGGGAGAGATTAAACTTGACAAACCTCTGGACCATGAAGCGACTGAAGGATTTTACTTCAAAATAATTGCCACAGCTCAACAAGCTAAGCTGGACTCTGTGACTTCTGTTGATGTTGAAGTCAAAGTTTTGGATCTAAATGACAACAGACCAACGTTTGAGGCCAGCTCTTATATAACATCCATTATGGAGGGCATGATGATTGGAACCAGAATCATTCAAGTCAAAGCTCGAGACCCAGACTCGGGAGCAAATGGTCAAGTAACATACAGACTTGGTTCATCAGTCCAGTCCGAGGAGAATTCCAACACATTGTCTTATATCTTTAACATTGACGGTAATACGGGTTGGATCTTTACACGAAAGGAACTGGATCATGAGACCAATCCATCCTATACCTTCACAGTGGTGGCTTCAGACCTCGGAGACACATTGTCTCTTTCTAGTACCACCACTGTGACTGTGGTGGTATCAGACATCAACGACAACCCGCCCAAGTTCCTGGAGAGCCGCTACGTTAGCTCGGTGCAGGAGAGCAGTCCTCCTGGTGAAGTGGTGGCTGTTCTCAACACGAGGGACGATGACAGTTCTGAGGTTAATCGGCACGTCAGTTACCTGATTACTGGTGAGTAGAAACAAAAGTACCTGTTACTGTAACCAGTTATATCACTATATTAATGTCAAACACCACACAGAACCCTGTTAACTTCCATCCATCTGCTTGTTCCTGCTCAACAGCTGGTGTCTCTCTCCAGCTGTTATGGAACAGTAGATCCAATAGAAACAAAAGTAAACCAGATGTTGCACTGAGCTCATGAGGATGTTAATCTCAGCTTTACATGTTTCAGTTTATTCTCAGAAGATTGGAGGTTAGTGTTCTGGTGTTCTGCAGGGTAGCGTTCCTCTCTGTTGGTCCACCTTCAGCTTCTCTGATGGTGCAGGACGGAGATGCTGCTGCTTCACAGGGTTTTATGCATAAAATCAGAGTTTATACAGTCTGTTTAATGTGATCTTGTCTACGGTTCCAAAACCGTCTACATAGTTCTAGTATTATCTGCTGTTTTTATATTATTATAGAGTCATTACAGATTAACTATGAGATTAACTGATCTTTAACAATAATCAGTCAATATGTCTGTTGTTGTCTAAAGCCACTGCATATTAATTATTCCAGTAAAAACAAGTTTCATTCAGACCAAAAGGTACTTTTATACAATCAGTTCAATCCTGCTGTGACACCATCTGATTCAGTCAGTTAGAAAACTGGTCAAAAGTTTCTGTCTAAAGAACCAGCAGGTTGGGTTGAATCTAAATAAAGAACATAAATAAATAAAGACCAAATAAATAAATAAGTAGATGAAGCCCTCTTGTTTCCTGTTCCTAACCTGTCTGACCGCGTCTCTCAGGTGGAAATCATCGTGGCGTGTTTGCACTTGGTCTGGTTCAAGGAGAGTGGAAGATGTACGTGAAGGGACCGCTGGACAGAGAGGAACGCAGCCGCTACATCATCAACGTCACTGCTAGTGATGGACTTTATGTGTCCCAGACGGTCGTGGAGGTGACAGTAACAGACAACAACGACAACAATCCTGTTTGTGATCAGGTGATTCTGGAGCTCCTTCAGTTCGACCACCGGAAAGACCGTCAAGGATTTAATCTGTTTTACTGTTTTAATGTGCGTGTGTGTGCATGTGTGTTTGTGCGTGCATGTGTGGGTGTGCGTGTGTATGCGTGCATGTGTGTGTGTGTGTGCATGTGTGTTCGGGCGTGCATGTGTGGGTGTGTGTGCGTGTGTGTGCGTGCGTGCGTGTGTGGGTGTGCGTGTGTGTGCGTGCGTGCATGCGTGCGTGCGTGCATGTGTGGGTGTGTGCGTGTGTGCATGCGTTTGTGGGTGCATGTGTGTGCGTGTGTGTGTGTGCGTGCGTTTGTGGGTGTGTGTGCGTGTGTGTGTGTGCATGCGTTTGTGGGTGTGTGCATGCGTTTGTGGGTGTGTGTGTGTGCATGCGTTTGTGGGTGTGTGCATGCGTTTGTGGGTGTGTGTGTGTGTGCATGCGTGTGGGTGTGTGTGTGTGTGCGTGCATGTGTGTGTGTGTGCGCATGTGTGTTTGTGCGTGCGTGTGTGCGTGTGTGTGCGTGCGTGCGTGTGTGGGTGTGCGTGTGTGTGCGTGCGTGCATGCGTGCGTGCGTGCATGTGTGGGTGTGTGCGTGTGTGCATGCGTTTGTGGGTGCATGTGTGGGTGTGCGTGTGTATGCGTGCATGTGTGTGTGTGTGCATGTGTGTTCGGGCGTGCATGTGTGGGTGTGTGTGCGTGTGTGTGCGTGCGTGCGTGTGTGGGTGTGCGTGTGTGTGCGTGCGTGCATGCGTGCGTGCGTGCATGTGTGGGTGTGTGCGTGTGTGCATGCGTTTGTGGGTGCATGTGTGTGCGTGTGTGTGCGTGCATGCGTTTGTGGGTGTGTGTGCGTGTGTGTGTGTGCATGCGTTTGTGGGTGTGTGCATGCGTTTGTGGGTGTGTGTGTGTGCATGCGTTTGTGGGTGTGTGCATGCGTTTGTGGGTGTGTGTGTGTGTGCATGCGTGTGGGTGTGTGTGTGTGTGCGTGCATGTGTGTGTGTGTGCGTTTGTGGGTGTGTGCATGCGTTTGTGGGTATGCGTGTGTGTGTGTGTGTACATGTGTTTGTGTTTCCATGACCGTCTGCAGGCGATCTACACTGTCAGCATGGCGGAGAACCTTCCAGTTAACAGTGTTCTGCTGAGAGTTGGAGCCTGTCTCTTATNTGCGTGCGTTTGTGGGTGTGTGTGTGTGTGTGTGTGTGTGGGTGTGTGTATGCGTGTGTGTGTGTGCGTGTGTGTGCGTGCGTGCGTGTGTGGGTGTGTGTGTGTGTGCGTGCGTGCGTGCGTGCGTGCGTGTGTGTGTGGGTGTGTGCGTGTGTGCATGCGTTTGTGGGTGCATGTGTGTGCGTGTGTGTGCGTGCATGCGTTTGTGGGTGTGTGTGCGTGTGTGTGTGTGCATGCGTTTGTGGGTGTGTGCATGCGTTTGTGGGTGTGTGTGTGTGTGCATGCGTGTGGGTGTGTGTGTGTGTGCGTGCATGTGTGTGTGTGTGCGTGCGTTTGTGTGTGTGTGTGTGCGTGTGTGCGTGTGGGTGTGTGTGTGTGTGCGTGTGTGTGTGTGTGTGCGTTTGTGGGTGTGTGCATGCGTTTGTGGGTATGCGTGTGTGTGTGTGTGTGCATGTGTGTTCGGGCGTGCATGTGTGGGTGTGTGTGCGTGTGTGTGCGTGCATGCGTGTGTGGGTGTGTGTGCGTGTGTGTGTGTGTGTGCGTGTGTGGGTGTGTGCATGCGTTTGTGGGTGTGTGTGTGTGCATGCGTTTGTGGGTGTGTGCATGCGTTTGTGGGTGCATGTGTGTGCGTGTGTGTGCGTGCATGCGTTTGTGGGTGTGTGTGCGTGTGGTGTGTGCATGCGTTTGTGGGTGTGTGTGTGTGCATGCGTTTGTGGGTGTGTGCATGCGTTTGTGGGTGTGTGTGTGTGTATGCGTGTGGGTGTGTGTGTGTGTGCGTGCATGTGTGTGTGTGCGTTCATGTGTGTGTGCGTGCATGTGTGGGTGTGTGTGCGTGTGTGTGCGTGCGTGCGTGTGTGGGTGTGCGTGTGTGTGCGTGCGTGCATGCGTGCGTGCGTGCATGTGTGGGTGTGTGCGTGTGTGCATGCGTTTGTGGGTGCATGTGTGTGCGTGTGTGTGCGTGCATGCGTTTGTGGGTGTGTGTGCGTGTGTGTGTGTGCATGCGTTTGTGGGTGTGTGCGCGTTTGTGGGTGTGTGTGTGTGCATGCGTTTGTGGGTGTGTGCATGCGTTTGTGGGTGTGTGTGTGTGTGCATGCGTGTGGGTGTGTGTGTGTGTGCGTGCGTGCGTGTGTGGGTGTGCGTGTGTGTGCGTGTGTGGGTGTGTGCGTGTGTGTATGTGTGGGTGTGTGCGTGTGTGCATGCGTTTGTGGGTGCATGTGTGTGTGTGTGTGTGGGTGCGTGTGTGTGCGTGTGTGTTCGTGCGTGCGTTTGTGGGTGTGTGTGCGTGTGTGTGTGTGCATGCGTTTGTGGGTGTGTGCATGCGTTTGTGGGTGTGTGTGTGTGCATGCGTTTGTGGGTGTGTGCATGCGTTTGTGGGTGTGTGTGTGTGTGCATGCGTGTGGGTGTGTGTGTGTGTGCGTGTATGTGTGTGTGTGTGTGCATGTGTGTTCGGGCGTGCATGTGTGGGTGTGTGTGCGTGTGTGTGCGTGCGTGCGTGTGTGGGTGTGCGTGTGTGTGCGTGCGTGCATGCGTGCGTGCGTGCATGTGTGGGTGTGTGCGTGTGTGCATGCGTTTGTGGGTGCATGTGTGTGCGTGTGTGTGCGTGCATGCGTTTGTGGGTGTGTGCATGCGTTTGTGGGTGTGTGTGTGTGCATGCGTTTGTGGGTGTGTGCATGCGTTTGTGGGTGTGTGTGTGTGTGCATGCGTGTGGGTGTGTGTGTGTGTGCGTGCATGTGTGTGTGTGTGCGTTTGTGGGTGTGTGCATGCGTTTGTGGGTATGCGTGTGTGTGTGTGTGTACATGTGTTTGTGTTTCCATGACCGTCTGCAGGCGATCTACACTGTCAGCATGGCGGAGAACCTTCCAGTTAACAGTGTTCTGCTGAGAGTTGGAGCTGCTGATGCAGATGTGGGTGAGAGTGCACGGTTACACTTCTCCCTTCATGGTCCTGGATCCCAGGATTTCAGCATGGACCCAGATACCGGTAACCATTCAGTTTCACTTAAAAACTTCCATAAACTGGAGTTTTTGTGACACACGCCTGTTTGGTTTGTGGCCTCTTCATGGGTGTTAACCTTATTTTACCTGTTCAGGTGAAATCAGGTCATCCGTGACTCTGGACCGTGAGATGACACCTAATTACAGACTAATTGCTCAGGCAACTGACGGTGGAGGTCGTTGGTGTCGTGCTGAGGTGCATCTGTCAGTGACTGATGTGAATGACAACCCACCCATTTTCACTCGGTCTCAGTACGCTGTCAGTGTTTATGAAGACACGGTCGTCAAGGCTCTTCTCACTCGTATCCAGGCCATCGATCCTGATGAAGGTGATAATACAACCTCTAATAATACTCTTATTGATCCCACTAGCTGTTACTTATCTTAAATGGACTTGAAATGAATCCTGTCTACCAAGAATGAAACAATTAAATACAATTAATGTCATCTAAAATATGTGAAACCACTTCCTGTGTGTGTTTGACCCTCCCCTTTGGCTCTGCAGCAGGTCCAGGTCGGATGGTGGTCTATTCCCTGGTGGACTCTGCAGGAGGGTTTTTCTCTGTTGATAAGATCTCAGGCATCGTGGTGCTTGAACACACTCTTGATCGTGAGGTTCAGCCGACTCATCAGATAACAGTCTGTGCATCTGATCAGGGTTCACCTCAATCTCTCTTCTCGTTTGTCAACGTAACAATCACTGTGTTGGACATCAATGATAATCCACCTGTGTTTGAGCGCCGCGACCACTTGGCATCAGTACCGGAAGACGTGCGAGTCGGCACAGAGGTTCTGAGAGTTTACGCTGCCAGTAAAGACATTGGGACCAATGCAGAAATCACTTACAGCATCCGATCAGGAAACGAGCAGAGGAAGTACCACATCCATTCACTAACAGGTGAGAAACCTCGTGTGCTGGTTGTACTGTGAAACAGAATGAGTGTGGTGACGTGTTTTAAGAGTGTTTATAAGGTTTTTAAACCCATAACATTGTTGATTCCAGATGTTTTCTCAGCTGTAACTGCAGAAGTCTCATCAGATCTTCAGCTGTTTCCTTTGTGTTTGTGATGTTTATGCAAAGATTCAGTTTTTCTGTTTTAAATCCAGGAGAAAATCTAAATGTTACTGAAGACAGTTAGAAATATAAATAAATATAAATATTATCATTTATATATAGTGATTGCTAACATTGACTTTGGTTATAAATCACATGAAAATAAGAATCTTCTTGATTTTTATTGATGTGAAAAGTTTCTGAAACCAGAAGTGAGAAAAAGCAGCAGATTCATGAGCGTCCACGTTTCATCTCAAATTCAGTTTCAGCTCTTTTCACTTTCACTGAATATTTTTTATGCTGTTAAACTTTTTTAAAAACCTTATTAACATAATTCCACTCATTATTTCTGTCTTCTCATACGTATGCAGGTGCCATTCTAGTTGCCCAGCCGCTGGACTATGAGACCTGTAGGGACTACTTTCTAACAGTGGAGGCTCATGATGGTGGTACTCCGACCCTGAGTGCAATTACCACCGTGAACATAAACCTGACAGACGTCAACGACAACACACCTGTGTTCAGCTTCGATGTTTACTCTGCAGTTGTGTCAGAAGACGCCTCTATTGGAGATTTTGTAGTCAAGGTAAATTCAAATGTTGGTCACATGATACGCTTCATACATGGAAGCCTCGGATAAAGATGCAGATATCTGTACAGTCATGTAAAGCAGAATCTGCACATGAGCTGCTGAAGTCTGATAACTGTTAAAGGAGATCATCACTGTTATTATATGTGGAATAACAAAAACCAAACCTCTGTTCTGAAGCTGGAAATGTCTGAACTTTAATACCTTTAAAGAAAAAATACCTCGTTTAATAGAAAGAAAAAGCGAGTTTCTAAATGAAAGTAGAATAAAATATTTGAAAATGTGTTTCTTTGTGCAGGTAGTAGCAGAGGACGCTGACAGTCTTCTAAACGGGGACGTTCTCTACTCCATCGTCACTGGAGACCAGGACAACCAGTTTTCTATTGATCCAACAAGTGGAGTCATCAAGATCAACAAACCACTGGATCGTGAGACAGTAAGAACACACACATGCACACGCACACGTGCGCACACACACACAAACACACACAGAGGGTAAAACAGTCTTGGGGTATCAGCCTGGGACTTCCTGTGGGTGGAGCCTGGGACTTCCTGTGGGCGGAGCCTGGGACTTCTTGTGGGCAGAGCCTGGGACTTCCTGTGGGCGGAGCCTGGGACTACATCTACTTGAACAGAGAGTAGTTAGTTCCTCCTGAGGAAACAAAGCCGTCCTGAACAGGAGCTTTGTACTTTCCTTCAGCACTCTCATCAAACTCCTTTCAGATATGTTCATGAGTCAGACGGCACAGTGCAGTTACAGTTCTGTTGAAGTTCTATCGGGGAGTAAATACTTTTTGGATACTTGGTAGGTAAGCTATGATTCTTAAAGATGTTCCCTCTCGTACATGCAGATGTTTCCTCCTGCTGCTCTCACTTCCCTGTCTGAAAACTGTCAGGTTGACTGGAGATTCAGTCTGAGTGTCCTTGGTGTGCCATTCCCTTCTCATTCTTTGAAATACACCTCATATGTCATAGATGGGCGTGGCCTTGAACAAAATTAAGCAGGTGCAAATAAGAGTCAGTGAGTTATTGAATAATCTCATCAGGCTCAGTCTTCTCTGTAAAGGTCCGTATTCTCACAGTGTTGCTCTCTTGTGTGGCTTCACATCCATTCTGCAGTGATGGATCAGATGTTTGGTGAAGTGATGCAACCAGATGTTCCTTCAACATCAGGACGAACTTCATCTCTGATCGTATTTGGGCCCTAACGGACTGTTTCCTTATCTGTATGTATTTAAGTTGCAGTCATCATCAGAGACACAAGGGGTCACTAGTTCCACAGACCGGGGCCAATCTGATCATTTATAAATGAAACAGCAGGATGACTGTGTAGAAGAATGTGGTCCAACCCACATCGAAATAT
>SSNP01000104.1:306859-309359 GCA_006937955.1 Pachypanchax playfairii
CTCTTAATCCCTGTTGTCCCTCTTCCTGCAGGTGTTGGACTCTGGAAGACCCACCTTGTCCTCATCTTCTGTACTCATGGTCAGAGTGATTGAGGAGAGCCTCCATCGGCCCGTGGCCTTTCCTCTGGACGTTCATATTGTTACAATGGAGGATGAGTTTCCTGGTGGGGTGATTGGTCAGTTGCACGCCACCGATGCTGACCCTTATGATGCGCTGGTGTTTGGACATGTCCCTCCAGCCCAGCGCAGTCTGTTTAAGATCAGTCCCCATGATGGAAAGATCATTGCTCTTGGGGGGCTGGATGCAGGGGACTACTTTCTTAATGCCAGTGTTAGTGATGGCCGCTTCGTTGTGCCTGTTCCTGTCAGCGTGCACGTGGAGCAGGCAACACCTGAGATGCTTCATGATGCTGTGACTGTGCGCTTTGAGAGTGTGGCGCCACAAGACTTTGTAGCACTGTACCTGAAGACTGTGTTGAAAGTGATGCGTCAGGCGGCCACATCACAACAACATGACACACTGCACCTGCTCAGTCTTCAGCCAGTTGGTGGAACACAACAACTGGACATGCTTGTCTCCGTGGAAACAACAGGAGGAGGATACTATAAGGCTGCTTATGTCACTCAGAAACTCAGCACGTCCCGGCAGAAGCTGGAGGAGGTTCTGAGAGTATCAGCGATCCTGGATAAGAACTGTTCAGGTCTGGAGTGTCGAGGGGCGCAGTGTGAACAGACTATCATCCTGGATTCACACAACCTGGCAACATACAGCACTCCACGGGTCAGCTTCGTCTCACCTCGCTTCCACAGGACCTCCCGCTGCACCTGCACTGGTGAGCATCCATCCATCTGTCCATCTGTCCATCCGTCTGTCCATCCATCCATCCGTCTGTCCATCCATCCGTCTGTCCATCCATCCATCCATCCATCCATCCATCCATCCATCCATCCATCCATCCATCCATCCATCCATCCATCCATCCATCCATCCATCCATCCATCCATCCATCCATCCATCCATCCATCCATCATCCATCCATCCATCCATCCATCCATCCATCCATCCATCCATCTGTCCATCTGTCCATCCGTCTGTCCATCCATCCATCCGTCTGTCCATCCATCCATCCATCCATCCATCCATCATCCATCCATCCATCCATCCATCCATCATCCATCAATCCATCCATCCATCTGTCCATCTGTCCATCCGTCTGTCCATCCATCCATCCGTCTGTCCATCCATCCGTCTGTCCATCCATCCATCCATCCATCCATCCATCCATCCATCCATCCATCCATCATCCATCCATCCATCCATCATCCATCCATCCATCCCTCCTTCCATCATCCATCAATCCATCCATCCATCTGTCCATCTGTCCATCCGTCTGTCCATCCATCCTCCGTCTGTCCATCCATCCGTCTGTCCATCCATCCATCCATCCATCCATCCATCCATCCATCCATCCATCCATCCATCCATCCATCCATCCATCCATCCATCCATCCATCCAGTTCTCACATATTGATTATGGCTACACGTCTCTAGCTGCTACAGCTAATGGGACTTTCAGCCTCAGTCTCGATGTCCTACTAACTCCTGGGAATGTCAATGGAGGAGAGGCAGAGCGACACATGGACAGGTCGTCTGTCACAGGGACAGGATTATTGTATTAAACCTGAGTGAGTTCTGTGATGTATCTGTAGTAAAATGTCTTGTATGTAAGTAGACTTTGGTTCTTTGTGTCTGTGAGCAGATGCCAGCTGTGCTGTCCTGTTAGAAGAACAGTGTGAAGAGCAGCTGTGTCCACCAGACATGCAGTGTGTTTCAATGGAGGCCAGCAGGGGGCGGTATGCATGTCAGTGTCCCCGAGGCAAACTGGGCGAGTGTGCAGGTGGGTTTCAGAAGGAACATATTTGAACCGGTTTGAGTCTCTGCTGTACAGAATAATCCTGAACCTTGTTGCAGGACATTCGTCTCTGAGCTTCTCTGGAAACAGTTACATCAAGTACCGAATATCCGAGCAGCTGCAGACGGAGCTGAGACTCACCCTGAGGATCAGAACTCTGCAGAGCCAAGGAATCATCATGTACATGCACACTGAGCGCTGCATCATTCTCAAGGTATACAGACACAGATTATTGGATTGCCTTCACTTGGAAAACTGTTGCATTGACTTGGACTCTGCAAATAGGACCTAGTAACTTGTTTTACAAGCAGCATGTCCACATGTCTAAACACACTTAATGAGTGTCTCTGCAGGTTGTGGGTGTCCCAGATAAACTTAAACTGTGTGTATCTGTTTGTCTAGTTGGAGGACGGGAAGTTGTGGTTCCAGCAGTCTTGCAGCCACAGTACAGGAGGACTTGGTAACAGTCCGGACATGCTGGGCCCTGCAGGTCGTCGCATCAATGATGGCAGTTGGCACACTGTGGTTCTGGAACTGAACCGGAACTTCAGCAGCCTCACACTGGATGACAGTTACATTGAGCAACG
>SSNP01000104.1:311859-336804 GCA_006937955.1 Pachypanchax playfairii
AGTGAGTGAGTGAGTGAGTGAGTGAGAGAGTGAGTGAGTGAGTGAGTGAGGGAGTGAGAGAGTGAGTGAGTGAGTGAGTGAGTGGGTGAGTGAGTGAGTGAGTGAGTGAGTGAGTGAGTGAGTGAGTGAGTGAGTGAGTGAGTGAGCGAGCGAGCGAGGGAGAGAGAGAGTGAGAGAGTGAGTGAGTGAGTGAGTGAGTGAGTGAGAGAGTGAGTGAGTGAGTGAGTGAGTGAGTGAGTGAGTGAGTGAGTGAGTGAGTGAGCGAGCGAGCGAGCGAGAGAGAGAGTGAGAGAGTGAGTGAGTGAGTGAGAGAGTGAGTGAGTGAGTGAGCGAGTGAGCGAGTGAGCGAGTGAGCGAGTGAGCGAGCGAGCGAGCGAGCGAGCGAGCGAGCGAGAGAGAGAGAGAGAGAGAGAGAGAGTGAGTGAGTGAGCGAGCAAACGGGCGGGCGGGCGAGAGAGCGAGAGAGAGAGAGAGAGAGAGAGAGAGAGAGTGAGTGAGTGAGCGAGCACACGGGCGGGCGGGCGAGAGAGCGAGAGAGAGAGAGAGAGAGAGAGAGAGTGGGTGGGTGGGTGGGTGAGTGAGTGAGTGAGTGAGTGAGTGAGTGAGTGAGTGAGCGAGCGAGCGAGCGAGTGAGTTGTTTATATTGTTTATAATGTAAATATTGGTGTGATTGTAACTTGAAACCAGTTTTCTTCTTTCCTCTGTGTGTCTGTCAGGTTTTACATGCAGCTGTAATCCCTTGTACACTGGTGAGAGCTGTGAGATGGAGATAACGGTGTGTGTTCCCAACCCGTGTCAGAACAACGGCGTGTGTAAACCTATTGGTAATGCTTTCTTCTGCAGCTGTAGGAGAGGCTTCAGGGGTCTGATGTGAGTTTATACCAAATTACATTCAAGTTTATTTATAAGGAGCACAAAAGTTACACCAACAGGAAGTTTAAATTACATATAGACTGTTACCACAACAAGACACCATGTGTTCATGTAAATGTTTATTAATATAAAGAAAATACTTTGACATGTTTGAAAAAATGTCTATAAAACAAACACACGAGTTGTTTTTATATGAGAGACTCGTCCAGTCTCTCTCTGTTGGACCTGCTGAGCTCAGTAGTCTCTTCCATCGGAGAACTTCCTGTTTGAAGCTTCTTGATGTCCAAGTGTTGATCAGCTGTTCGGTTGGTCACATGATGTGAACAGCTGATGAGGCTGTTTAAACACCAACCAGTGGATGGAGAGAGTCAAACAGGAGAAACTGGTCTATGTGGAGGTTTTCTGTAAACTTCAGATTTTTATGGATCTTAAATTGGTTTGAAAGTCATAAAACGGTAATCTGGTGTTGAGCTCATCTTCCTGTTACCTGTTAACCTGATGTTCTCACGTGTAAATCAGATTAACCATCATGTTGTCCTGTTTCCTGCAGGTGTGAGGAGGATGTAAACGAGTGTGACCGGAGTAATCCTGAGGGTCAGTGTGAGAACGGAGGCACTTGTGTTAACACTCCCGGTTCCTTCTACTGTAACTGCACGCCGGGCTTCGTGGGTCAGCGCTGCAGCCTGCGGCCCGTCGTGGTTCCTGACATGCAGGCCGGTCACGCCGTGGTTGGTAAAGAGGAGCTGATTGGTATCACCGGAGTGCTTTTTGTCATCATCATCCTTATAATCCTCTTCATTGCTTTACGCAAGAAGGTTTTTCAGAAGAACTACTCACGGAGCAACCTGTCTCTGGTCCAGGACCCGGCCACTGCAGCTCTGCTCAACAAGGCCGGTTGTGTCCAGTTTAAGACTCTACACTGTTCACCAGGAGACCCTCTCAGCTTGTTCTCAGAGCCGGGTATAGAGCCCACCATCGTGGGAGGGGTGGGGGTGATGGGGCCTCCACAGGTTCCGGTCAGACCCATGGCATATACACCATGTTTCCAAGGAGAACCGCTGTCCAAACTAGAAAAGATGTCAGATGTTGTAGAGCAAACAGAGATGAGCACATTTCACCCTGAATCACCAAGAATCCTGTCTGGAACAACTAGGAGAGGGGTGGTGGTGTGCAGCGTGGCCCCCAACCTGCCCCCAGTATCACCCTGTCACTCAGACTGTGACTCCATCCTCAAGAGTCCTTTGGCCAGCGATGATGGTGAGTATCAGCTAAAGGATGTGCATCTTTAGTCCAGTGGCAAGATGGCCGTCTTTCAGCCAGAGGTCGGGGGTTCGATTCCTGAACCAGAGGCTGTTATCTGTAACAGAGCAGCAGGAGACTGTTTGTCCCGTCTGCTAACCGTCTCTTAGTGATACTCGTATCATATGGATTCAATTACAACATCTAAAATAATAAAGAGTGTTTTTCATTTAGCTGGTTGTTTTAATCTGAACTTCCAGAGACGATGTTACTCACTCACATCACGGTTTATCTGATCTTACATCCTGATCTCCTCCTGCAGCTAATATGGTCGACATGGCAGAGGAAGAAACGTGTTTCTCAGGTAGCAACAAAGGCAGTAACTCGGAGGTCCAGTCACTGAGTTCCTTTCAGTCTGACTCCTGTGATGATAACGGTAAGACACGCCCACCTCGTCACCGAGTCTTGTAACAGCTGATTCTCTCATGTCCATGAAGTCTGCTCGCCAGTGTCCATCAGAAACATTTCTATGTACATTTGTGAGTATTTTGGGAAAAAGAAACAGTTTCTGAATATTTATAAAAATATATTTCAAACCTAAATAAGCGATTTAACAGATTTTCAGTTTTCTGAGCAGCTCTGGTGAACATACGAACATGTAACAGCATGAAACATGTTCATCACGTGTTCCATCATCCGACATATTAAGAAGAATCTACACACATGTTCAGACGTGCAGGAAGAAGTGTGTGTGTGTGTGTGTGTGTGTGTGTGCGTGCGTGCGTGCGTGCGTGCGTGCGTGCGTGCGTGCGTGTGTGTGTGTGTGTGTGTGTGGGTTTGTATTTCTGACCTCCTGGGGACCCGTTTCCTGACTTTTACTATCTTTCTGGGGTCCGAGGGTTCTTGTGGGGACCGAAGCCTGGTCCCCATGAGGGGGACTCCCCCTTTTAGGGTTAGGGGTTAGGTTTATAGGTATGGTGTGAATAGAGTTTTAGTTAGTCTTAGGGTTAGTTATAGATCAGTAATGGTTAAGGTTAGTAAAAGGGTTTGGGTTAGGTATAAATCTAGTTACTAAAATCAATGGAAGTCAATGGACGGTCCCCATAAGGATAACAAAACACACTTGTGTGTGTGTGTGTGTGTGTGTGTGTGTGTGTGTGTGCATGCACCACACACACTTCTTGGGGTGATGTGTGAAACATTGGAGGCAGAGAACATTGATCCTCTGATCCAGACTCAGAGTCAGTCACAGAGTCCAGTTGGTGAGTGTAACGAGGGGGCGGAGCATTGCAATTCCACGCCATTGCTTCAGGGATACCAGCTATCTGAGGATTGGCCGGTTTGATTGTTTGAAGCTTGAAGGACGATGTTTGACAGACTTACAGTGTGACAATGAAATCCGTCTGAAGTGACGTGAAGTGCTGCCTCTGTTAAAAACACGTTGTGTGTGATGCAGTTGGCATGACGACGGGCTGTGTGTACCGGTCACACCGTTCTGTGGTGGTTGTGCTTTGCTTACAGCCGTTTTGCTCTTTTGTTTTCATTCTTCTCATGTCTGTTGATCTGGAACGTTAGTTTGTTTGACCAGCGTCACATTAACGGCGCTGTCACCATGGATACAGTCTACTGAAGACTGACAGGCGTCATCACATCCTGAAGCATCACCATGAAACTAACAACAACCAAAAAGCTGAAGTCTGTTAGTGAAACATCCTCATCGTCTGTGCCTGCTTCATTTACTGTATTATTATTTGAATACGTGTGTGTGATCACAGTGTTGTACAGGTGTAACTGAGCAGGTAGTTATCTGGACCTGGTGCAGGTCTGAGGGTCAACCCCGACCCCATCATGGTCACATCTTGACTCTATGAATGCCTGTATTTAAACACCTTATCTGCTCCTTGTTTCCCTCCTCAAGCCTCCATTGTGACTGTCATTCGACTGGTCAATGATGCAGTCAACACAATCGAGAGTGAAGGTACCATGTCTCATCTTCTTTCTGACTTTTGGTTTGCTTTTCCATTTCTTGCTTATTTTTCTCTGAATGTGACTCAGTTCAGCATCCAAACAGTAGAACTCACACCCAGACTACAGAGTCAGTTCTAAAGAATCCACCAGCCGACACGTCCTTTATACCACAAGCTAATCTTCAATTCATGTTTATTTATAAAGGTCATAACAAAGTTACTTAATCAAGTCCATTAGTAAAAATAAATATTTAATGTCTAAGGAACCTCCAGCAGAACCAGAACCAGGATGAGTTCTGTCTGGACCCACTGGGGTCTGAGAGTAAAGACAGCACAGTGAAGACATGTGGACAGTATGTCCTCCAGCAGTCTGAGACTATAGCAGCATAACTAAAGAGAGTTTCTGTCTGATGGATAAAAAGTGGAAGCTGGTTCCACAGGAGAGGAGCCTGATAACTAAAAGCTCTTCCTCCCATTCTACTTTTAGAACCTCTAGGAACTACAAGCAGACCTGCAGTCTGAGAGCGAAGTGTTCTGTTAGGAACATCTGGAACAATAAAATCTTTAATATAAGCTGGAGCTTGGTCGTTCAAGGCCTTATACGTCAAAAGTAAAACCTTAAACTTTATTCTAGACCTTACAGGGAGCCAATGAAGTGATGCTAAAACAGGAGAAATATGATCTCTCCTTCTAACTCTCATCAGAACTCTGGCAGCAGTATTTTGGATCAGCTGGAGGTCTTTAACAGCACTATTAGAACATCCTGATAATAATGAATTACAGTAATCAAGTCTAGAAGTAATAAATACATGAACTAAAGTTTCTGCCAGTCTTCATCATGACCTTTAGCAGGTTACAAGGTGGATGATGGCAAATATTTAAAAAATCCATTGAGATTATATTGAAATTAAACTGGATTTTTTTGATAACTAAAATATGAGATTTGTTCTGGCTCTTTGCAGCTTTCAGGTTTAGATTGACTTCTATATTTATTATATTTATTTATATATTTAACTTGATTTATTGTGTTTGGTTGGGACTGGGCTCTGATACGTGTCAGCGTTCAACATCTGAGTCTTTCCTGCTGTTTTTGGGATGACTTCCACTTCAGCCTGACACTGACAGGCTCCAGCTGGATCTTGGTTCTGTAGCTGAAACAGGATTTCAGCAGTTGGAATATGTGAGAGAGCAGATTGAAGGTTGGAGCGATGACTAAACACATTCATGGTCCAATCTGCTTTCTTCTTCTTCTTCTTCTCCCATCTGACAGTGTCTGTTATGGACCATGTTGAAACCTACAACAGAGGTGAACATGCCCCCCCCCCCTTACCTTTTGATCCATGTGTCAGCAGTGAGTAGACAAAATAATCATCCCATCAAAATAACTTTATTTATAAAGCTACATTTCTACTGAACATGCTGCTGAAACAAAGTCAGAGGAAAATAAAACCGAGATGATAAAGATGTGACCGACTCTTCACACTCGTGAAGTTTCATCAGCAGCAACATGTTACTGAGCAGCAGCGATTCACAAACACACTCAGTTTTAAAGATTTGGAATCAAACAACAGTTTTAAACATTCTCTCTGAATAAAACGATTCTACCTGTTTGTTTTTTCTGTTGAAACGTCTTTTTATTTATGACATCATCAGAAGTTTTAACCAGAGATCTCAGATTATAAATTACAGACTGTATGATGTGGGCTGCACGGTGGTGCAGCTGGTAGCACCAGACAGACACTGACTCGTGAAAAATGATCTAAAGTAACGCTGATGATATCAGATACCAGAAGCAGGAACACAGAATTATACAGAAATATTCAGATAGTTTGAATCCTCTTCAGCTTGAAATGTTTCACATTAAATCAAGAAATTTTCACAGATAATAAATAAAACATCTTAAAAAATGTAGAAGAAGACAAGTAATTAGAACCGTGCTGCAAGATTTAGTCTGTCTATTTTAGCATGAAGAGAATCTGTAGAACAGAGACTTACAGGAAACATACAACCAAAACACCGTACTGAGGTTCATGCAGTGATTCAGAAGTTTCAACAAGATGAAGGTAGTTAAAACATTCACGTATCACCTGGTCAGGTGGTTATGACCTGATCTCATTAGATGTAACACAAAGTGTGATGTGAAACCAACATGCAGCTTCAGATTGGAAACACCATGTAAAACTCAGGCAGCTCACCAACCATCAGCCAGGTGGAGCCTCATCACGTTCCACCTGGGACTGAATGGGTTTTGTCTACTTACTGGTCTGTCAGGACGGACCCGGCTCCTCCTGTGTGAGACTTCTCAGTGTGTTGTGTTTGTGTGCAGGCTAGAGGGGTGCACCACCATGCAGGACTTCCTGCTTACACGTCTACTTAAAGTTTTCAGCATCGTGAAGGAGGCTGACTGTGGTGAGGTTACCATGGTAACACAGACTTAGGTCTTTGGATTTCAGTGTAAAAATATTATTTTCTCAGTAAAAAACTAGGTATGAAAATAAGCTATTTTATTTATCAACAAGTTCAACCACAAAACGAAGGAACAACAGGATTTAGTTTATTTTCTTATAAATTTGATCACAACACTTTAACAGAATTTAATTAGCAAACTTCTCAAATAATGTGTAAATATACATGGAAAAACCTGCTTACAATGTATCTGCAGGTACACTGGCCTCCAGGTACACTGGCCTCCATGGACCAGGTACACTGGCCTTCAGGTACACTGGCCTCCAGGAACACTGGCCTATAGGGGAACTGGCCTCCAGGTACACTGGCCTCCAGGTATACTGGCCTCCAGGTACACTGGCCTCCAGGTACACTGGCCTCCAGGTACACTGGCCTCCAGGTACACTGGCCTCCAGGTACACTGGCCTCCAGGTACACTGGCCTCCAGGTACACTGGCCTCCAGGTACACTGGCCTCCATGTACACTGGCCTCCATGTACACTGGCCTCCAGGTACACTGGCCTCCAGGTACACTGGCCTCCATGTACACTGGCCTCCAGGTATACTGGCCTCCAGGTACACTGGCCTCCAGGTACACTGGCCTCCATGGAGCAGGTACACTGGCCTCCATGTACACTGGCCTCCAGGTATACTGGCCTCCAGGTACACTGGCCTCCAGGTACACTGGCCTCCATGGACCAGGTACACTGGCCTTCAGGTACACTGGCCTCCAGGTACACTGGCCTCCAGGAACACTGGCCTCCAGGTACACTGGCCTCCAGGAACACTGGCCTATAGGGGAACTGGCCTCCAGGTACACTGGCCCCAGGATAAGGCTCTAGATCTGTATCCAGACCTGGATCTGCATCTGAATTTGGTTCAGGATCTGGACCTGGACTTGAATCTGGATTTGAATTTGGACCTTAATCTGAATCTGGATTTGGACCAAGTTCAAGATCTGGATGCGGGCTTTGACCTGCAACTGAACCTGAATCTGGATCTCGATTTGGATCCTGACGTGGATCAGTATCTGGATCTGGACATGGACCTGAATCTGTATTTGCACCTCAACCTGGATTTGGATCAGGATCAGGATCTGGGCCTGAACTTGGACTTTGGCCTGGACCTGAATCAGGATCTGGATCCAGTCAATGAGGTGGTTTTTTTGGGACAGTCAATCTGAACAATATAACATTTCTCTTTAGCTCTGAATGTCAACATCAGGATTTTTATCCTTCACTTTCCATCAATACAACCTCCTGACCCTGCACTTCCTTTTAGTCTAAATTTATTTGCTTGATTGATCCATTTTTAGTAGAAAACATGACTTTTTATCTGAACGTGCTCAGAGACTGAAGCTATGAGTCTAAGTTAGACCATCGCAGTCATAAAGTCCAGACTATATAAAGAAAGCCTAGCTTTGTTGAGCCTGCGTCGTAGTGAACCCCTCTGGCTAATCACACTTCTGTTTCCAACCTTTTATCATGTTGTTCTGTGATGTGATCCACTCTGCAGTGGCTTGTGTCAGAATGCCATGCATGAGAACTTTCTGTCTGTCATGGGTTCTCTTCAAACTTCACCTGCTGTTTTTAAACAGAATGTGCCTTCAAATAACACTTTAATCAACTGTACAGAAGCCCTGTGGGGCCACCATGGAG
Organism: Pachypanchax playfairii; assembly: GCA_006937955.1. Classification (NCBI taxonomy): domain Eukaryota; kingdom Metazoa; phylum Chordata; class Actinopteri; order Cyprinodontiformes; family Aplocheilidae; genus Pachypanchax; species Pachypanchax playfairii. The sequence goes on from SSNP01000104.1 coordinate 320,042, forward strand.
CCAACATGGGGCTACCATAGGGCCACATGGGGCCACCATGGAGCCAACATGGAGCCACCATGGGGCTACCATAGGGCCACCATGGAGTCACAATGGGGCCACCATGGAGTCACTGTGGAGCCAACATGGAGCCTTCATGGGGCCACCATGGAGCCAACATGGAGCCTCCATGGGGCCAACATGGAGCCTCCATGGGGCCAACATGGAGCCTCCATGGAGCCAACATGGAGCCTCCATGGAGCCACCATGGAGCCTCCATGGAGCCAACATGGAGCCTCCATGGAGCCACCATGGAGCCTCCATGGGGCCAACATGGAGCCAACATGGAGCCAACATGGAGCCACCAGGATTAAAATGATCTAATTTAGACAATTTCTCAGTATTTCTGGATGAGCTGCACACAGCTGTTGTCTTGTTGTGATGTCAATCAGCTTTAGTTGTTGATACCTGTGAACTTCTGTCAGCTGGTCTGTTGTTCTGACTCCCATTCCTCTCAGCTGTCCCAGTACAGGCTGAAGGTCGTGGTCTGGAGTTTTGTTACACTTGTCCTCATTCAGGATCGTCAGTTGCTGTCTTATTTTTATTTGTTTGTCATTTTGTTTAGTGTTTGATTCCTTCAGTTTTTTTTTATTCATTTCATGGTTAGGATTAGTTGTTTGTTCTGTGATCAGCTGTTTTCTGCACTTCCTGTGACATTATTTCATGTTTTCCCTCAGTTCCCAGAGTCTCAGCCTCTCCAGTGTTACAGTATAAAGTCATTGGTTTCACAGTCTCCTTGTCAGATCCTCCTGTTACTTGTTGCTTATCTGTTTCTCTGCCAATTGGCTGTACAGCTGTGTTTGTTTTTGCATTGCTTCAGCTGATTCTGCCTCTGACTGCATTTTAGCTCCATTTGTGCACTCTGTATGATGCACAGCTTGAAGACACCAACAAATCCACATCCCCTGCAAAAAGCAGAATTTAGACTGGGAGGTACTCACACTCCATTCCAAGACTGTGGCTTGAGATTCTGTCTATGATCAGGATCAGAGAAGAAGGTCTTGGTGGACCTGCACTGGGAAGAGGCTTAACTTTGTTCTGAAGATGAGGATGCAGAGGCAGTTCTTGATTTTGCTGTACAGTTCATGGTTCCATTGTACGAGGGACGGAAAGCGCCCAAAATTGACCCCAGCACCCCACATCACACAAGATGTCTTGGGGACACAGTCCTAAGCCTTCTCTAGTTGGACTAAGCACATGTAGACCAGACAAGCACAAAGCGCAAGTGAGGACAGAAGATGAAGAACAGAGAACCAGGAAAAACTGAAGGTTAAAGACTCCAAGAAACCAAGAAGATTTCAGAGTCTCAGTGAAGCAGAGTTCAACTGTAAAATAAATAAACAATAATAGTAATAATTGATACTTTATTGATCCCTCATCTGTTTGGAGCAGAGGACTGTAATTGTTTTAATTAAATGAACAAGTGAATTAAAAGTAAATATTAATTGTTATAATGTTTGAATGTAAGTCAGAATAATCAGCAGTTACTCAGGAAGTAAACAGGAAGTAACACAACATGTTTTAGACCCCCTTCACGCAGGATCATGAACCTGTTAAACTCTCCACAGCTGCATAGAACAAAGTTCATGTGTTGAAAACCTCCTTCAGAATCCTGATGGTACCACGTTCTGAGTACCTGCTAAGAACAGGTTGTGTCTATATTCTCAGTACAAAGTTCTTTCCCATTGTGGGCTGGACTTCACCAGGTCTACCTGTCGTCTACCAGGTCTACCTGTCATCTACCAGGCCTACCTGTAATCTACCAGGTCTACCTGTAATCTACCAGGCCTACCTGTCATCTACCAGGTTTACCTGTAATCTACCAGGTCTACCTGTCGTCTACCAGGCCTACCTGTCATCTACCAGGTTTACCTGTAATCTACCAGGTCTACCTGTCGTCTACCAGGCCTACCTGTCATCTACCAGGCCTACCTGTAATCTACCAGGTCTACCTGTCGTCTACCAGGCCTACCTGTCATCTACCAGGCCTACCTGTAATCTACCAGGTCTACCTGTCGTCTACCAGGTCTACCTGTAATCTACCAGGTCTACCTGTAATCTACCAGGCCTACCTGTCATCTACCAGGTCTACCTGTAATCTACCAGGTCTACCTGTCGTCTACCAGGTCTACCTGTCATCTACCAGGCCTACCTGTAATCTACCAGGTCTACCTGTCATCTACCAGGCCTACCTGTCATCTACCAGGTCTACCTGTAATCTACCAGGTCTACCTGTCATCTACCAGGTCTACCTGTCATCTACCAGGTCTACCTGTAATCTACCAGGTCTACCTGTCGTCTACCAGGTCTACCTGTCATCTACCAGGTCTACCTGTCATCTACCAGGTCTACCTGTCATCTACCAGGTCTACCTGTCATCTACCAGGTCTACCTGTCATCTACCAGGTCTACCTGTAATCTACCAGGTCTACCTGTCGTCTACCAGGTCTACCTGTCATCTACCAGGCCTACCTGTCATCTACCAGGTCTACCTGTAATCTACCAGGTCTACCTGTCGTCTACCAGGTCTACCTGTCATCTACCAGGCCTACCTGTAATCTACCAGGTCTACCTGTCATCTACCAGGTCTACCTGTAATCTACCAGGTCTACCTGTCATCTACCAGGTCTACCTGTAATCTACCAGGTCTACCTGTCATCTACCAGGTCTACCTGTCATCTACCAGGCCTACCTGTAATCTACCAGGTCTACCTGTCGTCTACCAGGCCTACCTGTCATCTACCAGGTCTACCTGTAATCTACCAGGTCTACCTGTCATCTACCAGGTCTACCTGTAATCTACCAGGTCTACCTGTCATCTACCAGGTCTACCTGTAATCTACCAGGTCTACCTGTCGTCTACCAGGTCTACCTGTCATCTACCAGGCCTACCTGTCATCTACCAGGTCTACCTGTCATCTACCAGGTCTACCTGTAATCTACCAGGTCTACCTGTCGTCTACCAGGTCTACCTGTCATCTACCAGGCCTACCTGTAATCTACCAGGTCTACCTGTCGTCTACCAGGCCTACCTGTCGTCTACCAGGCCTACCTGTCATCTACCAGGTCTACCTGTAATCTACCAGGTCTACCTGTCATCTACCAGGTCTACCTGTCATCTACCAGGTCTACCTGTCATCTACCAGGTCTACCTGTCATCTACCAGGCCTACCTGTAATCTACCAGGTCTACCTGTCGTCTACCAGGTCTACCTGTAATCTACCAGGTCTACCTGTCATCTACCAGGTCTACCTGTAATCTACCAGGTCTACTTGTCATCTACCAGGTCTACCTGTCATCTACCAGGCCTACCTGTAATCTACCAGGTCTACCTGTCGTCTACCAGGTCTACCTGTCATCTACCAGGCCTACCTGTAATCTACCAGGTCTACCTGTCGTCTACCAGGCCTACCTGTCATCTACCAGGTCTACCTGTAATCTACCAGGTCTACCTGTCGTCTACCAGGCCTACCTGTCATCTACCAGGTCTACCTGTCATCTACCAGGCCTACCTGTCATCTACCAGGCCTACCTGTAATCTACCAGGTCTACCTGTCATCTACCAGGTCTACCTGTAATCTACCAGGTCTACCTGTAATCTACCAGGCCTACCTGTCATCTACCAGGTCTACCTGTAATCTACCAGGTCTACTTGTCATCTACCAGGTCTACCTGTCATCTACCAGGCCTACCTGTAATCTACCAGGTCTACCTGTCATCTACCAGGCCTACCTGTCATCTACCAGGTCTACCTGTCATCTACCAGGTCTACCTGTAATCTACCAGGTCTACCTGTCGTCTACCAGGTCTACCTGTCATCTACCAGGCCTACCTGTCATCTACCAGGTCTACCTGTAATCTACCAGGTCTACCTGTCATCTACCAGGTCTACCTGTAATCTACCAGGTCTACCTGTCGTCTACCAGGTCTACCTGTCATCTACCAGGTCTACCTGTAATCTACCAGGTCTACCGGTAGTCTACCAGGTCTACCTGTCATCTACCAGGTCTACCTGTAATCTACCAGGTCTACCTGTCGTCTACCAGGTCTACCTGTAATCTACCAGGTCTACCGGTAGTCTACCAGGTGATTCTTTACGTCCTGTTAGAGGTGTCCATGGTCTGGATCTCATCTTTTTGCTGATGTGGTTCTGTTGGTGTCTTTAAGGTATGACTGTCAATGTCCACTGGGACAGTTCACAGGTGTGGACAGTTCACAGGTGTGTGTGAAGCTGCCGTCTGTCATGCAAGAAGGAACTAAGAGTTCTAGATTTGTTGTTCTGTCTGCGTCCCAGCTCTCATTTAGTCAGGAGATTAGATTTACATCAGTGATAATACAGACATGTCGACTCCTCAGAAGATTCAATGTGTGTGTAATCTCTGTAGAATCCAGATTGACCTTTGACCTTTCCCAGATGAAGCTGCAGCTTCTCTGAGATCAGCGCTGATGTGTTTCATCCTCGGTACATGTGAGCAGCTCTGTGTTCATATTAACACACCTCATTTAAAAAGAATCTGTTTGAGGTTTGATTTGAATAATTTTATAATCTGTTAAAGGTTTTATGTCCTGATTCCAAAAGGTCAAAACCAAACCGACAGATAAAATGATCCAATCTAAAATCAGATAATGAGACATAAACAATGATCATTATTAAAAACCAAGATGAAAAGATGTGTTGATGTAATAACTCCAGTCTGCACAGTGAGTCTGAGGACAGCTTGTTCCACTGAAGGACAGTCTGTAAGTTCTTTGCTACCAAACATTGCTGTGTGGTCCAAAGTGCTCATGAAGCATGCTGCCCGTGTGCATGGCATGTACCTTACAGATCCAACAACAGGATGTTCATCACGTCTGTGTATGTTGATGTTATTGAGAATAACTTTCTGAAAGCATGTCACATCTCACACAAACAGACACGTTTTACTGTAAGATTGTTGCTAACCATGTTCCGTTCTGCTGTTCAGCGTATCACTGGGACACGTCTGACTGGATGCCAAGCACAAGGCTGTCAGACACTGAAGAAGTGGAAACCTACCAGGCAGCTCCCAGTACGGAGATGGTTGGCTCAGCCTCTCGTCTTGGAGGAGCCACCCATGAACTGGAGAAAGACTACTACCTCGGAGGCTATGACGTGGACAGCGATTATCCTCCTCCCCATGAAGAAGAATTTCTAAGCCAAGACCAGATGCCACCTCCTCTGCCCACAGGCGAGGACTATCCTGAACCCTATACACCGCTGCTTGCCAGTCTGCCAGTGTCCAAAGATGCCGTCCTGAACTCTTGTAGCACAAGGCATCAGCACAGCAGGCCGCACTTTCATCCTAGCCAGTACCTCCCCTCCCATCAGCTACCCACCGGGGAGGTACCACACAGGGACTTCAACACGTCAGCCAGTCAGGTGTCTCCTGTTAATGGTGATGTTACTGTCTCTTTAAATATGCACCTGTCAGTCGGTACATCTTCAGACCTGTCAGTCCCTCGTAGACCGGACTCTGAACATGGCAGCAGCTTTGAGAGTATAGATGAACTTCGTCGAGGAGTGACCATCACCACTGACTCGCAGCAACAAACTGAGGTGTGATTTTCTAACCAGTTGTTTTAAAATAGACCAAAAGGATCATGTCAGTGCATAAAGGCAGAAGTCCAAACCAGTCCTCCAGCTGTGCCACAGCTGTCCTGTTCCTGCTTCACATTCCCAGACGTCACGCTTCCATTGACATGTTGTTGGTGTGAAACACGCTCTGAAAACAGTTCCATCATGTCAGTGGTGGTCTTCCTCGTCTTATAGGGATTTATTTCTCACTTTATAAAGAATATCAACTAAAAATAATCATTTAAAAGAGACATAAATATATACAGTAAATTTAACAGAGTATTTGGAAACACTTTCAAATGTACTATTGTGAAGTTCTGGCTGCCTTAAAGAATCAAACTCATTTTTTACAGCTAGTGTGAATGTAACGTAGTAAAATGCTACCTGAGACAGGTATGACAGAAACAACATGTTAGTCTTTGTTTTGTAGGAGTCAGACCTCGCTGCTGGAAACTGAACACAGTTACTAGCACTGCACTGCCAACTTCCTGCTGGTGGTTAATAATCATGTTAATAATGTGGCACAAGCGTAATCATGTTTCAACTCACGTAGCCATAAAAGACTTTGTAATAAATATTCAAATGAAATCAAAGTAGAAACTATTTATAAACCATGTGGATGTTGGTGTTACAGGAAGCAGCAGTTTCCATGTTTATTTTCATCATGTTTGTAAACAGCATGTTTATCCAGGTCACTGAGTTTACATCAACATTCAGGGACGAAGACGACATCCAGCTGCTTCAGCGCTCTGCCTGACCCTCTCCTGGTTCTCCTTGTTCCTTGTACATACTGTGTTTCTGTTAGTACTCTGTACAGTGTACATAGCTGACTGTTCTAAAGCAGCTTTTGTAGATATAACTCTGCAGTTCTGAACTGCCTTTAAACTGTTGGATGATTCTGTGAGATGTTGCAGCATCATTCCTCCTCTGCAGCTAACTCGATTATTAAAGTTGTTCTTTTATTTAAGATCAATGCAGTTTAATGAATGTAGATAAATTGTGCACACTATTGAATCCTGATGGAACGGACCAGTTGAAAATTTTATGCGGTTTCATTCAAATGAAGATTATTGTTATAGAGACTCATTTTGTACGTTTACTTCAGTTTGAAAAGGGTTTGAGTTCTTGTGTCATTTTTAAGGAGTCAGTGTGGAACATTAAAGGCAATAGAATGTTTTATCTCTTCTGAAAATAAAAAGGTTTGAGTCACCATGTCTCTGCTGTGTGACAGATATTCAGACATTAGTGAACCACCATGTTGTTGATGGAGACAGGAAACATGATGGTTTCAGCAGCATGTCACTTCCTCCTTCTGCCACCTGCCAATCAAAGGAAACTACCTCATCACTTCGAATATGTAAATAATCAACCTTTAAATCAGAGAAATGAATTTAGATCTGAACATAATCTGTTGGTTCTTTTTGTTAAAGACAAAAAACATGAAATAACTTGAAACTGATCAAAACTACTAAAATGAAATGAAAATGAAATGAAAAATACTTTATTTATCCCAGAAGGGAAATTCAACGTTGTAGTAGTTTTTTTTGGTCCAACAATAAAAACAACAATGAAGACAACAATACAATAATAACAATCAAGGTCTGTTCTTGTTGTAGAGGCTAATGGCTGCAGGCAGGAATGATCTTTTGTATCTTTCGGTCTTGCATCGGACCTGAAGAAGCCTCTCACTGAACACACTCTGTTGTTTGATCACTGTGTCGTGCAGAGGGTGAGAAGAGTCCTCCATCATCTTCATCAGCTTGTCCAGCATTCTTTTTTGTACAATCAGCTCCAGCGGCTCCAGAGATACTCCCAGCACAGATCCAGCTTTCCTGATCAGTTTGTTGATTCTCTTCAAGTCTCTGGTTCTGATGCTGCTGCCCCAGCAGATGGCTGCAAAGCTGATTGCACTTTCCACAACAGACCTATAGAAGATTTGCAACATCTTGGTGCAGACATTAAAAGATCTCAGCTTCCTTAAGAAGTAGAGTCTGCTCTGACCTTTCTTGTAGATGTATTCTGTGTTGCATTTCCACTCTAGTCTGTTGTCCAGCTGAACTCCAAGGTACTTGTATTCCTCCACCACCTCTACCTCCTCTCCTAGGATGGAAATACTGCTGTGTTGATTCATTCTCCTCCTGAAGTCAACAATCATCTCCTTAGTTTTGCTGCTATTTAAAACGAGATGATTGTTACCGCACCATTTCACAAACTGACTGACCAGTTCTCTATACTCAGCTTCTTGTCCTTCACTGATGCACCCAACAACTGCAGAGTCATCAGAGTATTTCTGCAGATGACAGGACTCAGAGTTGTACTGGAAGTCAGAGGTGTACATCGTGAAGAGAAATGGTGAGAGTACAGTTCCTTGTGGCGCTCCAGTGCTGCTGACCTCCATCCCAGACACACAACCCCCCAGTCTCACAAACTGTGGTCTGTTTGTGAGGTAGTCATAAATCCAGGAGGTTGTGGAGGAATCCACCTGGAATTTATGGAGCTTCTCACATAACAAAGCAGGCTGAATTGTGTTAAAAGCACTTGAGAAGTCAAAGAACATGACCCTCAAAGTGCTGCCTGATTGGTCCAGATGAGCGTGTGCTCTGTGAAGCAGGTAGATGATGGCATCTTCAACCCCAAGCCCATTACGGTATGCAAACTGTAATGGGTCCTGAAAGGTGCTGACCTGCTTGTTGAGGTGAGCCAGTAAGAGTCTCTCCAGGACTTTCATGACGTGAGATGTCAGGGCAACTGGTCTGTAGTCGTTTGGTTCAGCTGGTTGTGGTTTTTTAGGTACTGGAACAAGGCAGGTGGTTTTCCACAGCACAGGAACTGTTTTCTGTCTCAGACTGGTGTTGAAGAGGTGCTGGAGAACTGGACATAGTTGCATTGAGCAGGTCTTGAGAACTCTGGGACTGACACCATCTGGACCTGCAGCCTTGTTCTGGTTCAGTTTCTCTAGTTGTTTCTTGACCTGGTTGCAGGTCACAGACAGAGTGGAGGTGGAGGCAGAGGAGGTCTTTGGGTGCTCTGAGGTGGAGGAAGATGATGCAGTGTTCTGGTCCATGACTGAGCTGCAGGGTGACGAAGTGGAGGTGTGACAGGAAAGCTGTGGGCTCATGGAGGGTGTGTGGTCTGTGGGGCTGGAGGCAGGGGGGGAACTGAACCTGTTGAAGAACATGTTCAGTTCATTAGCTCTGTCCAGACCTCCATCAGTCTGGTCCCCCTTTACCTTGAAGCCGGTGATCTTCTTCATTCCAGACCACACATCCCTCACGTTGTTCTGCTGGAGCTGACTCTCTAGCTTCTTCCTGTAGTCCTCCTTGCACTTCCTTGTTTGTGCTTTAAGTTGTTTTTGTGTTGTCTTTAATAACTCCCTGTCACCATACCTGAAGGCTTTCTTTTTGATGTTCAGCAGCTTTTTCAGGTCTCTGGTGATCCAGGGTTTGTTATTGGGGAAGCACCTCACAGTTCTTGTTGGTACGATGCTGTCCACACAGAAGTTTATATAATCTGTCACACACTCAGTCATGGTGTTGATGTTGTCTCCGTGAGGTTCACAGAGGACATTCCAGTCCGTAGCCTCGAAGCAACTTTTCAGAGCACCTTCAGCATCATTAGACCAGGTTTTGATGGTTTTTGTGATCACTGGTTGCTGCTGAACGATGGGCTTGTAGGTGGAGGTGAGAAGAACCAGATTATGGTAAGATCTTCCTAAAGGTGGCAGGGCAGAGGAGCTGTATGCATTTTTAATATTTACATAAAATAAGTTCAACGTCTTCTTTTCTCTGGTGGAGCAACTGACAAACTGTTGGAATGTTGGTAAAGCTGTAGAGAGGGAGACGTTGTTGAAGTCTCCAGAGATCGCCATAACTGAGTTTGGATGATGTGTTTGTAGCCTTGCAACAACGGAGCTGATGACATCACAGGCAGTTTCTGGAGCGGTACCAGGTATTATATAAACCGCTACCAGAATAACACAGGTAAACTCTCTGGGTAAATAATATGGACGGAAACTCACAGCTAACAGTTCGATGTCCCTCGTACAGATCTTCTCCTTTACGGTGACATGTCCAGGATGACACCAACGCTGGTTAACCAGCACTACAATTCCACCTCCCCTCAGCTTCCCGCTGAGTTGCTTACTGCGGTCTGCGCGGACCGTCATAAAGCCGTGTACAGACACGTTACTGTCCGGGATGTGTTCATGCAGCCACGTCTCGGTGAAACACATAAAACTGCATTCTCTGTACTCTCTCTGGGACCTGGTTAGCACCTCGAGCTCGTCCGTTTTGTTAGCTAGCGATCTGACGTTACCCATCACAACAGTTGGAAGAAACGGTTTAAATCTCCACCGCTTTTCTCTCTGCTTCACTCCTGCCCTGCATCCTCTTCTCTTTCTCTTCAACTCCAGCGGGATTTGCTGTGTTATTTCACTGTTAATTTTGATTTGGGAGAGTTTTATCAGTTGGTCACGCTGATAAACAAGTCTTCCGTTGCCATGGAGACCCATCATAACAAAATCTGGAAACAGCTAAAAAGAGCCAAAAATATTAAAAAAACTCTCCCGTGCAGCACAGCCTCCAAACCAACGTAAAAATCCTCTTAAAAAAAACTAATTTGACAGCTGAAGTCTGTCAAAAGACGGCTGTAATTTAAAAAAATCACGATAGCAAAGACAGAGCTACTACAATTTGCTGCCACCTCGCGGCGCATTCTAGAAATCAACTGATACTAATCTGACGGCTTTTAAATTTTGGTTCAATAGAATATTTTAAAAACCAGACGCATAAATGAACTCAGTCAGTCTAAATCAGGGGTGTCCAGGTCCAGGTCCAGGTCCAGAGGGCTTCACAGCAGAACTGTTTAGTCCACTTGAATCGAACTCCAGTTCACTTGCCGAGAAAGTCCGGTTCGTTTGGGGAGGTGTGATCGGGCAACCGAACTCTGATTCAGACCAAACAACCGAACTCTAGTCCGCCTAGAGACGTGGGTCTCAGTTCCATTGCATGTGTGAACGCAACTGGACCGGGACCGCACCAAAAGCAGGAAATGGATTATATGCAGCCGCCTCGTGTGGTTCTCTGTCTTGTTATCTGCTCATCCTGAACCCACTGCTGCAGAATATTGATCTGGTACATTCACCAAATACAAAAGATCCCAAAACCACCAGAATCTGCTGCTACTTCATGTTTGTTTATGTTTCACTCCCGCGAAAGCACCAGGAAGTGCAGCAAGAACAATAAAAAAAAGTAGTGCAGAAACTCCACAGCGCCACCACAGGCGGGGAGGAAACATGCTCCTGATCTTATTTGATCTGTTTCATAGAATACAGTGTGAATCCAAACTGCACCAACTAAAAACAGCAACTGTCAGAACAAGATAATGAAGATGTGAGACACAAGATTCTGTCCATCTACCATCTGTCCAAAGTTGCTGAAGGAATAGACGTTGTTCTCCAGCTGGAGGCAACAAGACCCGAGCGATCATCATCCTGTTCACCTTTCACAAAGTGAGAGACGTCATCTGGAGAAAAGCTAAAGGCAACATCTACCTGAGAGAGAAGAAGCTTCGCTTCCAAGGAAGACAAGGAGGACAGAGCAGCTTCATGGTCTGATCAGGGTCGTTAGGAGGACAAGAGCTGTGTTGGTCTCAAGGTTTATGTGGACAGACAGGAAGTTAGACAGGCATCAGAAAATGATCATGTTTCAATTCTTCTTTCAGTGTGTTGAAAGTAAACTTCACTTGATTTATAGTTAATGGTAAGAGTTTTTAAATGTGAAGATTTCAATGAAAAAGAGTAAAAAAAAGAAAAAGTCTTGTTATTATTTAATATACTTCAGTTTTTGTTTTAGGAGTCTTTTCAAACGTTCGACATTTTAATGAAGTAATTCTTTGTTATAGTTCAAAGTTTAATGTGTGATTAGACAGAAGGGTTATCCAGAGCGTCACGTGTTTTTTCTTCACTAGAGGTCAGTAAAACTCTGTGTTCCAGTCTGGATCATTTTCTATCAATCAGTTCTCTCAAATTCTCTTACTGAAGGAGGACTAAATGTTCTAACTTATACTGTTTTTATTAGATAATAAAAATTAACTGCGTTAAATTATTCTTGAAGAACCCAAACTCTATGTGGCAGATCTTCCCAAATCTTCTTCTTAGTAATTTGGGGGGGTGAATTTCTTCTTATATTGTCCTTTTTCAGTCAGAAAACTGTCTGTCAAACTTGAAAAAATCCATCAACAAGCTCTGTTATACAAACAGAATTATTCTCCTCATAACTGCATTCTATGGAACAATGTTTATATAGAATTTAAAAATAGGTGACTATATTTGCTGGTTCGATCCTAACATGCAACAAATGTTCTTTTTGTCAATGTGATGGTGAAACTATTGAACATGTGTTAGTGGAATGTTCTCAGGTGGTAATAATCTGGTCTGATTTACAAAGATTTATTTCAGGAAAATTCAGTAAAAATATACTAATATCAAAACTTCAAATATGATTGATTTTTGATAGTTCAGCCTTTTCCGCTGAAGAAGTGTACATAATCAATATATATATAATGGAATATATGAATAGATGTAATTTTTTCAATAAAGATTGAGGGGAAAAAAATCTCTGGATCCGACCTGAAATACACATGATGCATTACCGCCACCTACTGGTAAATATTATGAATGTAATCCAGTTTGGTTGTGAGCAGTGTGCAGACGTCTGCCCTCCTCTCACCATGATTGGATGGAAATTTGAGAAACATGATTTGTTGGTCAAAATCAGCCGCTCATTGGTTCTTCAAGGAAACCCAAATATGGTAAAAATGTTTTGAAACCTGTAACTTGTATTTTAAAATGTGCACAGGTTACAGAACCACACTATTTAATAACAAAGTCATTTCAAGACACTTCACAGAAAAATCAACCAATTAATAATAAAACATTTTCTATCAGGAACCAGCTGATTGGGTTGAATCCTCCATCCTGAGCAGCACGATTGGACAGGAAGAAACCTCTAGCAGAACCAGAACCAGAACCCGGCTCAGGATGGCCGACTGGGGTCTGAGCTGACAGGAAAGAGACAAACACTGATGGATTTGGACCAGTCGTCATGTCTATAGAAAGATAAACAGAGAAACAGTTAATGACAGCAGTAACAATAAATACAAACATGGAGAGTAAAGAGAGACAGCAGAGTGAAGACATGTGGACAGTATGTCCTACAGCAGTCTGAGACTATAGCAGCATAACTAAAGGGATGGATCAGGAGAACCCAAGCTAACCCTGACTATAGGATTGTGTAAAAAGGAAAGTCTTAAAGCTTCACAAGGTGTCTGCCTCACTGATAAAAAGCTGGTTCTACAGGAGAGGAGCCTGATAACTAAAAGCTCTTCCTCCTGTTCTACTTTTAGAGTGTGAGTGCATCGAGGACCCGTCAGGAAGCTGCAACAGGTTTTATTCCAGATTGTGGATGATTTGATATGTATCTCAATACATGAAGCTACTTTCTACATATTTACATAATAACACAGTTGCATGATGGTTCATGGCGCTGCACATCTTCACAGGGACTGGTCACATAACCACAAGGGATCAATAAACTATCAGTTATTAGATAATAATATCAATAAGCTTCTAACTTCTCAATAAGATAACTGTAATAACATTTAGGAGTTTATTGCAGTAGGAGCCTCAGTGAGATCCACACAGGTACAGTTAGAAGGTGAGAAACTCTCAGTGGATGTTGGAGGGTTTTCATTACATCAGCACATGATCAAGCTATTAGCTATCAGCTGGTGACTCATCATTCAATAAGTTGGGACCTGAGATCTCCTCACACTCCACTGTCTCAGTCCTTGGACTTGGATCCTGAAACCTGGGTCCCCTGACTGTGAGATTCTGGATCAGATTAAAAGACTGTCAGATTTTCCTGTTGGGTTTATGTTACTTGTCTTTTGTTTAATATTATTGAAGATACTCACCGTCGGGTGCTACTCATCACACACCTGCTCCTCATCTGTTAATCAGCTGTTCATGCTGTCATCAGGCTTCTCTACAGATCTAACTCGTCTCCTTTCTGAAGATGATTGACAGACAGAGACTTCAGACTTCGAGTCTCCACCTGGACGTTAGTGAACATTAACTTTTTCCCTCTAACTTTGTAACAGGAAAGATCTTGATAATATTCCTGTGAAACACTCTTCTACTCTCACTGGATTAATCATTAATAACAATCAATAGACTTGATGCTCCTAAAGTTCAGACTTACTTTAAATAGAAGATCTCTTGAAGGCAGAATGTAGCTGACTAAAGCGTGAGGCTTATCTCTCCAGCTTTGGTCCTTGATATACACACAGAGTACAGAGTCAGTGTTATCCAGATTCTAAGAACATGATGATATGAATGTTCCAGATGTGTTTACACTAAAAATATTCAAATTAGCTTAAACAATTTATCAGAAATCCAACGAAGCGGGTTGGTCAACCTGGATTTCTGCTTCTGGACCTGAGTCAATTCAAACAGGTGGAGCATCCGAGGACCAATCAGGACATCATGAAGCAGGACACCTGGACAGGTAACAAACATTCTGCTGTTATTGTTCAGTAAACATGCTGCAGCTGCTGCTTCTACTGAGATGTGAAGGACGGGTCCAGCTGGTTCAGTCCAGGTAGTGGATCATTTAGACACGTCCAGAACGTTACAGTAATCAGTGTGTCCAGGTTCAGAGAGACAGTTTGGATATGATGCTGTCTGAGTTACTGAGACGCTCGTCCATAGAGACAGTTACTGAGACCCTCACTGAGACGCTCGTCCATAGAGACAGTTACTGAGACCCTCACTGAGACGCTCGTCCATAGAGACAGTTACTGAGACACTCACTGAGACGCTCGTCCATAGAGACAGTCACTGAAACGCTCGTCCATAGAGACAGTTCCTGAGACGCTCGTCCATAGAGACAATCACTGAGACGCTCGTCCATAGAGACAGTTCCTGAGACGCTCGTCCATAGAGACAATCACTGAGACGCTCGTCCATAGAGACAGTTAATGAGACACTCGTCCATAGAGACAGTCACTGAGACGCTCGTCCATAGAGACAGTTACTGAGACACTCACTGAGACGCTCGTCCATAGAGACAGTCACTGAGACGCTCGTCCATAGAGACAGTTACTGAGACACTCACTGAGACGCTTGTCCATAGAGACAGTCACTGAGACGCTCGTCCATAGAGACAGTCACTGAGACGCTCGTCCATAGAGACAGTTACTGAGACACTCACTGAGACGCTCGTCCATAGAGACAGTTCCTGAGACGCTCGTCCATAGAGACAATCACTGAGACGCTCGTCCATAGAGACAGTTACTGAGACACTCGTCCATAGAGACAGTTACTGAGACACTCACTGACACGCTCGTCCATAGAGACAGTCACTGAGACGCTCGTCCATAGAGACAGTTCCTGAGACGCTCGTCCATAGACACAGTTACTGAGACCCTCACTGAGACACTCTTCCATAGAGACAGTTACTGAGACGCTCGTCCATAGAGACAGTTACTGAGACACTCACTGACACGCTCGTCCATAGAGACAGTCACTGAGAAGCTCGTCCATAGAGACAGTTACTGAGACACTCACTGACACGCTCGTCCATAGAGACAGTCACTGAGACGCTCGTCCATAGAGACAGTTCCTGAGACGCTCGTCCATAGAGACAGTTACTGAGACCCTCACTGAGACGCTCGTCCATAGAGACAGTCACTGAGACGCTCGTCCATAGAGACAGTTACTGAGACGCTCGTCCATAGAGACAGTTACTGAGACGCTCGTCCATAGAGACAGTTACTGAGACACTTGTCCATAGAGACAGTTAATGAGACACTCGTCCATAGAGACAGTCACTGAGACACTCGTCCATAGAGACAGTTAATGAGACACTCACTGAGACACTCGTCCATAGAGACAGTCACTGAGACGTTCGTCCATAGAGACAGTCACTGAAACGCTCGTCCATAGAGACAGTCACTGAGACACTCGTCCATAGAGACAGTTAATGAGACACTCGTCCATAGAGACAGTTACTGAGACGCTCGTCCATAGAGACAGTTCCTGAGACACTCGTCCATAGAGACAGTTAATGAGACACTCGTCCATAGAGACAGTTACTGAGACACTCCCTGAGACACTCGTCCATAGAGACAGTCACTGAGACGCTCGTCCATAGACACAGTTACTGAGATGCTCGTCCATAGAGACAGTTACTGAGACACTCACTGAGACACTCGTCCATAGAGACAGTCACTGAGACGCTCGTCCATAGAGACAGTTACTGAGACACTCGTCCATAGAGACAGTTACTGAGACACTCACTGAGACGCTCGTCCATAGAGACAGTCACTGAGACACTCGTCCATAGAGACAGTTACTGAGACACTCGTCCATAGAGACAGTTACTGAGACACTCGTCCATAGAGACAATCACTGAGACGCTCGTCCATAGAGACAGTCACTGAGACACTCGTCCATAGAGACAGTTACTGAGACATCACTGAGACGCTCGTCCATAGAGACAGTCACTGAGACACTCGTCCATAGAGACAGTTACTGAGACACGCGTCCATAGAGACAGTTACTGAGACACTCACTGACACGCTCGTCCATAGAGACAGTCACTGAGACGCTCGTCCATAGAGACAGTTACTGAGACACTCACTCAGACACTCGTCCATAGAGACAGTCACTGAGACGCTCGTCCATAGAGACAGTTCCTGAGACGCTCGTCCATAGAGACAATCACTGAGACGCTCGTCCATAGAGACAGTCACTGAGACGCTCGTCCATAGAGACAGTTACTGAGACACTCACTGAGACGCTCGTCCATAGAGACAGTTCCTGAGACGCTCGTCTATAGAGACAATCACTGAGACGCTCGTCCATAGAGACAGTCACTGAGACGCTCGTCCATAGAGACAGTTACTGAGACACTCGTCCATAGAGACAGTTACTGAGACAGTCACTGAGACACTCGTACATAGAGACAGTCACTGAGACGCTCGTCCATAGAGACAGTCACTGAGACGCTCGTCCATAGAGACAGTTACTGAGACAGTCACTGAGACACTCGTACATAGAGACAGTCAC
>SSNP01000104.1:336855-392135 GCA_006937955.1 Pachypanchax playfairii
TCACTGAGACACTCGTCCATAGAGACAGCTACTGAGACACTCACTGAGACGCTCGTCCATAGAGACAGTCACTGAGACGCTCGTCCATAGAGACAGTTACTGAGACGCTCGTCCATAGAGACAGTTACTGAGACACTCGTCCATAGAGACAGTTACTGAGACACTCACTGACACGCTCGTCCATAGAGACAGTCACTGAGACGCTCGTCCATAGAGACAGTTACTGAGACGCTCGTCCATAGAGACAGTTACTGAGACACTCGTCCATAGAGACAGTTCCTGAGACGCTCGTCCATAGAGACAATCACTGAGACGCTCGTCCATAGAGACAGTTACTGAGACACTCGTCCATAGAGACAGTTACTGAGACACTCACTGAGACGCTCGTCCATAGAGACAGTCACTGAGACACTCGTCCATAGAGACAGTTACTGAGACACTCGTCCATAGAGACAGTTAATGAGACACTCGTCCATAGAGACAGTTACTGAGACGCTCGTCCATAGAGACAGTTACTGAGACGCTCGTCCATAGAGACAGTTACTGAGACCCTCACTGAGACGCTCGTCCATAGAGACAGTCACTGAGACGCTCGTCCATAGAGACAGTTACTGAGACGCTCGTCCATAGAGACAGTTACTGAGACACTCACTGACACGCTCGTCCATAGAGACAGTCACTGAGACGCTCGTCCATAGAGACAGTTACTGAGACCCTCACTGAGACGCTCGTCCATAGAGACAGTCACTGAGACGCTCGTCCATAGAGACAGTTACTGAGACACTCGTCCATAGAGACAGTTACTGAGACACTCGTCCATAGAGACAGTTACTGAGACGCTCGTCCATAGAGACAGTTACTGAGACACTCACTGACACGCTCGTCCATAGAGACAGTCACTGAGACGCTCGTCCATAGAGACAGTTACTGAGACACTCACTGACACGCTCGTCCATAGAGACAGTCACTGAGACGCTCGTCCATAGAGACAGTTCCTGAGACGCTCGTCCATAGACACAATCACTGAGACGCTCGTCCATAGAGACAGTTCCTGAGACGCTCGTCCATAGAGACAGTTACTGAGACATCACTGAGACACTCGTCCATAGAGACAGTCACTGAGACGCTCGTCCATAGAGACAGTTACTGAGACACTCGTCCATAGAGACAGTTACTGAGACGCTCGTCCATAGAGACAGTTACTGAGACACTCACTGAGACGCTCGTCCATAGAGACAGTCACTGAGACGCTCGTCCATAGAGACAGTTACTGAGACACTCACTGAGACGCTCGTCCATAGAGACACTCACTGAGACACTCGGCCATAGAGACAGTCACTGAGACACTCGTCCATAGAGACAGTTACTGAGACACTCGTCCATTGAGACAGTTACTGAGACGCTCGTCCATAGAGACAGTTACTGAGACACTCGTCCATAGAGACAGTTACTGAGACACTCACTGAGACGCTCGTCCATAGAGACAGTTACTGAGACGCTCGTCCATAGAGACAGTTACTGAGACACTCGTCCATAGAGACAGTTACTGAGACACTCGTCCATAGAGACAGTTAATGAGACACTCGTCCATAGAGACAATTACTGAGACGCTCGTCCATAGAGACAGTCACTGAGACACTCGTCCATAGAGACAGTCACTGAGACCCTCGTCCATAGAGACAGTTACTGAGACACTCGTCCATAGAGACAGTTACTGAGACAGTCACTGAGACGCTCGTCCATAGAGACAGTCACT
This sequence comes from Pachypanchax playfairii, assembly GCA_006937955.1. Classification (NCBI taxonomy): domain Eukaryota; kingdom Metazoa; phylum Chordata; class Actinopteri; order Cyprinodontiformes; family Aplocheilidae; genus Pachypanchax; species Pachypanchax playfairii. Next base: position 338,612 of record SSNP01000104.1, read on the forward strand.
GAGACACTCGTCCATAGAGACAGTTAATGAGACACTCGTCCATTGAGACAGTTACTGAGACACTCGTCCATAGAGACAGTTACTGAGACACTCGTCCATAGAGCCAGTTACTGAGACACTCACTGACACGCTCGTCCATAGAGACACTCACTGAGACGCTCGTCCATAGAGACAGTTCCTGAGACGCTCGTCCATAGAGACAATCACTGAGACGCTCGTCCATAGAGACAGTTACTGAGACACTCGTCCATAGAGACAGTTACTGAGACACTCACTGAGACGCTCGTCCATAGAGACAGTCACTGAGACACTCGTCCATAGAGACAGTCACTGAGACACTCGTCCATAGAGACAGTTACTGAGACACTCACTGAGACGCTCGTCCATAGAGACAGTCACTGAGACACTCGTCCATAGAGACAGTTACTGAGACACTCGTCCATAGAGACAGTTACTGAGACACTCACTGAGACGCTCGTCCATAGAGACAGTCACTGAGACACTCGTCCATAGAGACAGTTACTGAGACACTCGTCCATAGAGACAATACTGAGACACTCGTCCATAGAGACAGTTACTGAGACGCTCGTCCATAGAGACAGTTACTGAGACACTCGTCCATAGAGACAGTTACTGAGACACTCACTGAGACGCTCGTCCATAGAGACAGTCACTGAGACACTCGTCCATAGAGACAGTTAATGAGACACTCGTCCATAGAGACAGTTACTGAGACACTCGTCCATAGAGACAGTTACTGAGACACTCACTGAGACGCTCGTCCATAGAGACAGTCACTGAGACGCTCGTCCATAGAGACAGTCACTGAGACACTCGTCCATAGAGACAGTTACTGAGACACTCGTCCATAGAGACAGTTACTGAGACACTCGTCGATAGAGACAGTTACTGAGACACTCACTGAGACGCTCGTCCATAGAGACAGTTACTGAGACACTCACTGAGACGCTCGTCCATAGAGACAGTTACTGAGACACTCGTCCATAGAGACAGTTACTGAGACACTCGTCCATCGAGACAGTTACTGAGACGCTCGTCCATAGAGACAGTTACTGAGACACTCACTGAGACACTCGTCCATAGAGACAGTCACTGAGACACTCGTCCATAGAGACAGTTACTGAGACACTCGTCCATAGAGACAGTTAATGAGACACTCGTCCATTGAGACAGTTACTGAGACGCTCGTCCATAGAGACAGTTACTGAGACACTCGTCCATAGAGACAGTTACTGAGACACTCACTGAGACGCTCGTCCATAGAGACAGTCACTGAGACACTCGTCCATAGAGACAGTTACTGAGACACTCGTCCATAGAGACAGTTACTGAGACACTCACTGAGACGCTCGTCCATAGAGACAGTCACTGAGACACTCGTCCATAGAGACAGTCACTGAGACGCTCGTCCATAGAGACAGTCACTGAGACACTCGTCCATAGAGACAGTTAATGAGACTCTCGTCCATAGAGACAGTTACTGAGACACTCGTCGATAGAGACAGTTACTGAGACACTCACTGAGACGCTCGTCCATAGAGACAGTCACTGAGACACTCGTCCATAGAGACAGTTACTGAGACGCTCGTCCATAGAGACAGTTACTGAGACACTCGTCCATAGAGACAGTTACTGAGACACTCACTGAGACGCTCGTCCATAGAGACAGTCACTGAGACACTCGTCCATAGAGACAGTCACTGAGACACTCGTCCATAGAGACAGTTACTGAGACACTCGTCCATAGAGACAATCACTGAGACGCTCGTCCATAGAGACAGTTACTGAGACACTCGTCCATAGAGACAGTTACTGAGACACTCACTGAGACGCTCGTCCATAGAGACAGTCACTGAGACACTCGTCCATAGAGACAGTTACTGAGACACTCGTCCATAGAGTCAGTTACTGAGACGCTCGTCCATAGAGACAGGTACTGAGACACTCGTCCATAGAGACAGCTACTGAGACACTCACTGAGACGCTCGTCCATAGAGACAGTCACTGAGCCACTCGTCCATAGAGACAGTCACTGAGCCGCTCGTCCATAGAGACAGTTACTGAGACGCTCGTCCATAGAGACAGTTACTGAGACACTCGTCCATAGAGACCGTTACTGAGACACTCGTCCATAGAGACAGTTACTGAGACACGCGCGAGACGCTCGTCCATAGAGACAGTCACAGAGACACTCGTCCATAGAGACAGTTACTGAGACACTCGTCCATAGAGACAGTTAATGAGACACTCGTCCATAGAGACAATCACTGAGACGCTCGTCCATAGAGACAGTCACTGAGACGCTCGTCCATAGAGACAGTTACTGAGACACTCACTGAGACACTCGCCCATAGAGACAGTCACTGAGACGCTCGTCCATAGAGACAGTTACTGAGACACTCGTCCATTGAGACAGTTACTGAGACACTCACTGAGACGCTCGTCCATAGAGACAGTCACTGAGACACTCGTCCATAGAGACAGTCACTGAGACGCTCGTCCATAGAGACAGTCACTGAGACACTCGTCCACAGAGACAGTCACTGAGACACTCGTCCATAGAGACAGTTAATGAGACACTCGTCCATAGAGACAGTCACGGAGACACTCGTCCATAGAGACAGTTAATGAGACCCTCGTCCATAGAGACAGTCACTGAGACGCTCGTCCATAGAGACAGTTACTGAGACACTCGTCCATAGAGACAGTTACTGAGACACTCGTCCATTGAGACAGTTACTGAGACACTCACTGAGACGCTCGTCCATAGAGACAGTCACTGAGACCCTCGTCCATAGAGACAGTCACTGAGACGCTCGTCCATAGAGACAGTCACTGAGACACTCGTCCATAGAGACAGTCACTGAGACACTCGTCCATAGAGACAGTTACTGAGACACTCACTGAGACGCTCGTCCATAGAGACAGTCACTGAGACACTCGTCCATAGAGACAGTTAATGAGACACTCGTCCATTGAGACAGTTACTGAGACGCTCGTCCATAGAGACAGTTACTGAGACACTCGTCCATAGAGACAGTTACTGAGACACTCACTGAGACGCTCGTCCATAGAGACAGTCACTGAGACACTCGTCCATTGAGACAGTTACTGAGACACTCGTCCATAGAGACAGTTACTGAGACACTCGTCCATAGAGACAGTTACTGAGACACTCACTGAGACGCTCGTCCATAGAGACAGTCACTGAGACACTCGTCCATAGAGACAGTCCCTGAGACGTTCGTCCATAGAGACAGTCACTGAGACGCTCGTCCATAGAGACAGTTACTGAGACACTCGTCCATAGAGACAGTCACTGAGACGCTCGTCCATAGAGACAGTTCCTGAGACGCTCGTCCATAGAGACAGTTACTGAGACACTCACTGAGACGCTCGTCCATAGAGACAGTCACTGAGACACTCGTCCATAGAGACAGTCACTGAGACGCTCGTCCATAGAGACAGTCACTGAGACACTCGTCCATAGAGACAGTCACTGAGACACTCGTCCATAGAGACAGTTAATGAGACACTCGTCCATAGAGACAGTTACTGAGACGCTCGTCCATAGAGACAGTTACTGAGACACTCACTGAGACGCTCGTCCATAGAGACAGTCACTGAGACACTCGTCCATAGAGACAGTCACTGAGACGCTCGTCCATAGAGACAGTTACTGAGACACTCGTCCATAGAGACAGTTAATGAGACACTCGTCCATTGAGACAGTTACTGAGACGCTCGTCCATAGAGACAGTTACTGAGACACTCGTCCATAGAGACAGTTACTGAGACACTCACTGAGACGCTCGTCCATAGAGACAGTTACTGAGACACTCACTGATACGCTCGTCCATAGAGACAGTCACTGAGACGCTCGTCCATAGAGACAGTTACTGAGACACTCGTCCATAGAGACGTTACTGAGACACTCACTGAGACGCTCGTCCATAGAGACAGTCACTGAGACACTCGTCCATAGAGACAGTTACTGAGACACTCGTCCATAGAGACAGTTAATGAGACACTCGTCCATAGAGACAATCACTGAGACGCTCGTCCATAGAGACAGTCACTGAGACACTCGTCCATAGAGACAGTCACTGAGACACTCGTCCATAGAGACAGTTAATGAGACGCTCGTCCATAGAGACAGTTACTGAGACACTCACTGACACGCTGTCCATAGAGACAGTCACTGAGACGCTCGTCCATAGAGACCGTTACTGAGACGCTCGTCCATAGAGAGTTACTGAGACGCTCGTCCATAGAGACAGTTACTGAGACACTCGTCCATAGAGACAGTTACTGAGACACTCACTGACACGCTCGTCCATAGAGACAGTCACTGAGACGCTCGTCCATAGAGACAGTCACTGAGACACTCGTCCATAGAGACAGTTACTGAGACACTCGTCCATAGAGACAGTTAATGAGACACTCGTCCATAGAGTCAGTCACTGAGACGCTCGTCCATAGAGACAGTTACTGAGACACTCACTGAGACGCTCGTCCATAGAGACAGTTCCTGAGACGCTCGTCCATAGAGACAATCACTGAGACGCTCGTCCATAGAGACAGTCACTGATACACTCGTCCATAGAGACAGTTACTGAGACGCGCGTCCATAGAGACAGTTACTGAGACACTCACTGAGACGCTCGTCCATAGAGACAGTTACTGAGACACTCGTCCATAGAGACAGTTACTGAGACACTCACTGAGACGCTCGTCCATAGAGACAGTCACTGAGACATTCGTCCATAGAGACAGTTACTGAGACACTCGTCCATAGAGACAGTTACTGAGACACTCGTCCATAGAGACAGTTACTGAGACACTCACTGAGACGCTCGTCCATAGAGACAGTCACTGAGACACTCGTTCATAGAGACAGTTACTGAGACGCTCGTCCATAGAGACAGTCACTGAGACACTCGTCCATAGAGACAATCACTGAGACGCTCGTCCATAGAGACAGTTACTGAGACACTCACTGACACGCTCGTCCATAGAGACAGTCACTGAGACGCTCGTCCATAGAGACAGTCACTGAGACGCTCGTCCATAGAGACAGTCACTGAGACACTCGTCCATAGAGACAGTTACTGAGACACTCGTCCATAGAGACAGTTACTGAGACGCTCGTCCATAGAGACAGTTACTGAGACACTCGTCCATAGAGACAGTTAATGAGACACTCGTCCATAGAGACAGTTACTGAGACACTCACCGAGACGCTCGTCCATAGAGACAGTCACTGAGACACTCGTCCATAGAGACAGTCACTGAGACGCTCGTCCATAGAGACAGTCACTGAGACACTCGTCCATAGAGACAGTCACTGAGACACTCGTCCATAGAGACAGTTAATGAGACACTCGTCCATAGAGACAGTTACTGAGACACTCGTTCATAGAGACAGTTACTGAGACACTCACTGAGACGCTCGTCTATAGAGACAGTCACTGAGACGCTCGTCCATAGAGACAGTTACTGAGACACTCGTCCATAGAGACAGTTACTGAGACAGTCGTCCATAGAGACAGTCACTCAGACACTCGTCCATTGAGACAGTTAATGAGACACTCGTCCATAGAGACAGTTACTGAGACGCTCGTCCATAGAGACAGTTACTGAGACACTCGTCCATAGAGACAGTTACTGAGACGCTCGTCCATAGAGACAGTTACTGAGACACTCGTCCATAGAGACAGTTACTGAGACACTCACTGACACGCTCGTCCATAGAGACAGTCACTGACACGCTCGTCCATAGAGACAGTCACTGAGACGCTCGTCCATAGAGACAGTTCCTGAGACACTCGTCCATAGAGACAGTTAATGAGACACTCGTCCATTGAGACAGTTACTGAGACGCTCGTCCATAGAGACAGTTACTGAGACGCTCGTCCATAGAGACAGTTACTGAGACACTCACTGACACGCTCGTCCATAGAGACAGTCGCTGAGACACTCGTCCATAGAGACAGTCACTGAGACGCTCGTCCATAGAGACAGTTACTGAGACACTCGTCCATAGAGACAGTTAATGAGACACTCGTCCATAGAGACAGTTACTGAGACACTCGTCCATAGAGACCGTTACTGAGACACTCGTCCATAGAGACAGTTACTGAGACACTCACTGAGACGCTCGTCCATAGAGACAGTCACTGAGACACTCGTCCATAGAGACAGTCACTGAGACGCTCGTCCATAGAGACAGTCACTGAGACACTCGTCCATAGACACAGTTACTGAGACACTCGTCCATAGAGACAGTTAATGAGACCCTCGTCCATAGAGACAATCACTGAGACGCTCGTCCATAGAGACGGTCACTGAGACGCTCGTCCATAGAGACAGTTACTGAGACACTCACTGAGACGCTCGTCCATAGAGACAGTCACTGAGACGCTCGTCCATAGAGACAGTTACTGAGACACTCACTGAGACGCTCGTCCATAGAGACAGTTCCTGAGACGCTCGTCCATAGAGACAGTTACTGAGACGCTCGTCCATAGAGACAGTTACTGAGACACTCGTCCATAGAGACAGTTACTGAGACACTCGTCCATAGAGACAGTCACTGAGACGCTCGTCCATAGAGACAGTTACTGAGACGCTCGTCCATAGCGACAGTTACTGAGACGCTCGTCCATAGAGACAGTTACTGAGACACTCACTGAGACGCTCGTCTATAGAGACAGTCACTGAGACACTCGTCCATAGAGACAGTTAATGAGACACTCGTCCATAGAGACAGTTACTGAGACACTCACTGAGACGCTCGTCCATAGAGACAGTCACTGAGACGCTCGTCCATTGAGACAGTTACTGAGACGCTCGTCCATAGAGACAGTTACTGAGACACTCGTCCATAGAGACAGTTACTGAGACAGTCACTGAGACGCTCGTCGATAGAGACAGTCACTGAGACACTCGTCCATAGAGACAGTCACTGAGACGCTCGTCCATAGAGACAGTTACTGAGACACTCGTCCATAGAGACAGTTACTGAGACACTCGTCCATAGAGACAGTTACTGAGACACTCACTGAGACGCTCGTCCATAGAGACAGTCACTGAGACACTCGTCCATAGAGACAGTTACTGAGACACTCGTCCATAGAGACAGTTAATGAGACACTCGTCCATAGAGACAGTCACTGAGACGCTCGTCCATAGAGACAGTTACTGAGACACTCACTGAGACGCTTGTCCATAGAGACAGTCACTGAGACGCTCGTCCATAGAGACAGTTCCTGAGACGCTCGTCCATAGAGACAATCACTGAGACGCTCGTCCATAGAGACAGTCACTGAGACGCTCGTCCATAGAGACAGTTACTGAGACACTCACTGACACGCTCGTCCATAGAGACAGTCACTGAGACGCTCGTCCATAGAGACAGTCACTGAGACACTCGTCCATAGAGACAGTTACTGAGACACTCGTCCATAGAGACAGTTACTGAGACGCTCGTCCATAGAGACAGTTACTGAGACACTCACTGAGACGCTCGTCCATAGAGACAGTCACTGAGACACTCGTCCATAGAGACAGTCACTGAGACACTCGTCCATAGAGACAGTTAATGAGACACTCGTCCATAGAGACAGTTACTGAGACACTCACTGAGACGCTCGTCCATAGAGACAGTCACCGAGACACTCGTCCATAGAGACAGTTACTGAGACACTCATCCATAGAGACAGTCACTGAGACGCTCGTCCATAGAGACAGTCACTGAGACACTCGTCCATAGAGACAGTTAATGAGACACTCGTCCATAGAGACAGTTACTGAGACACTCGTCCATAGAGACAGTTAATGAGACACTCGTCCATAGAGACACTCACTGAGACTCTCGTCCATAGAGACAGTTACTGAGACACTCGTCCATAGAGACAGTTACTGAGACACTCACTGAGACGCTCGTCCATAGAGACAGTCACTGAGACACTCGTCCATAGAGACAGTCACTGAGACGCTCGTCCATAGAGACAGTCACTGAGACACTCGTCCATAGAGACAGTTAATGAGACACTCGTCCATAGAGACAGTTACTGAGACGCTCGTCCATAGAGACAGTTACTGAGACACTCGTCCATAGAGACGGTTACTGAGACACTCACTGAGACGCTCGTCCATAGAGACAGTTACTGAGACGCTCGTCCATAGAGACAGTTACTGAGACACTCGTCCATAGAGACAGTTACTGAGACACTCACTGAGACGCTCGTCCATAGAGACAGTCACTGAGACGCTCGTCCATAGAGACAGTTACTGAGACACTCGTCCATAGAGACAGTTAATGAGACACTCGTCCATTGAGACAGTTACTGAGACGCTCGTCCATAGAGACAGTTCCTGAGACACTCGTCCATAGAGACAGTTACTGAGACCCTCACTGAGACACTCGTCCATAGAGACAGTCACTGAGACGTTCGTCCATAGAGACAGTCACTGAGACACTCACTGACACGCTCGTCCATAGAGACAGTCACTGAGACGCTCGTCCATAGAGACAGTTAATGAGACACTCGTCCATAGAGACAGTTACTGAGACGCTCGTCCATAGAGACAGTTCCTGAGACACTCGTCCATAGAGACAGTTACTGAGACACTCACTGAGACGCTCGTCCATAGAGACAGTCACTGAGACACTCGTCCATAGAGACAGTTACTGAGACACTCGTCCATAGAGACAGTTACTGAGACACTCACTGAGACACTCGTCCATAGAGACAGTCACTGAGACGCTCGTCCATAGAGACAGTTACTGAGACGCTCGTCCATAGAGACAGTTACTGAGACACTTGTCCATAGAGACAGTTAATGAGACACTCGTCCATAGAGACAGTCACTGAGACGCTCGTCCATAGAGACAGTCACTGAGACGCTCGTCCATAGAGACAGTTACTGAGACACTCACTGAGACGCTCGTCCATAGAGACAGTCACTGAGACACTCGTCCATAGAGACAGTCACTGAGACGCTCGTCCATAGAGACAGTTACTGAGACACTCGTCCATAGAGACAGTCATTGAGACACTCACTGACACGCTCGTCCATAGAGACAGTCACTGAGACGCTCGTCCATAGAGACAGTTACTGAGACGCTCGTCCATAGAGACAGTTACTGAGACACTCGTCCATAGAGACAGTTACTGAGACACTCACTGAGACGCTCGTCCATAGAGACAGTCACTGAGACACTCGTCCATAGAGACAATCACTGAGACGCTCGTCCATAGAGACAGTCACTGAGACACTCGTCCATAGAGACAGTCACTGAGACACTCGTCCATAGAGACAGTCACTGAGACACTCGTCCATAGAGACAGTTAATGAGACACTCGTCCATAGAGACAGTTACTGAGACGCTCGTCCATAGAGACAGTTACTGAGACACTCGTCCATAGAGACAGTTACTGAGACACTCACTGAGACGCTCGTCCATAGAGACAGTCACTGAGACACTCGTCCATAGAGACAGTTACTGAGACGCTCGTCCATAGAGACAGTTACTGAGACACTCGTCCATAGAGACAGTTACTGAGACAGTCACTGAGACGCTCGCCCATAGAGACAGTTAATGAGACACTCACTGAGACACTCGTCCATAGAGACAGTCACTGAGACACTCGTCCATAGAGACAGTTACTGAGACCCTCACTGAGACGCTCGTCCATAGAGACAGTCACTGAGACACTCGTCCATAGAGACAGTTACTGAGACGCTCGTCCATAGAGACAGTTACTGAGACACTCGTCCATAGAGACAGTTACTGAGACACTCACTGAGACGCTCGTCCATAGAGACAGTCACTGAGACACTCGTCCATAGAGACAGTCACTGAGACGCTCGTCCATAGAGACAGTCACTGAGACACTCGTCCATAGAGACAGTTACTGAGACACTCGTCCATAGAGACAATCACTGAGACGCTCGTCCATAGAGACAGTCACTGAGACACTCGTCCATAGAGACAGTTACTGAGACGCTCGTCCATAGAGACAGTTACTGAGACACTCGTCCATAGAGACAGTTACTGAGACACTCGTCCATAGAGACAGTTACTGAGACACTCACTGAGACGCTCGTCCATAGAGACAGTCACTGAGACACTCGTCCATAGAGACAGTTACTGAGACACTCGTCCATAGAGACAGTCACTGAGACGCTCGTCCATAGAGACAGTCACTGAGACGCTCGTCCATAGAGACAGTTACTGAGACACTCACTGAGACGCTCGTCCATAGAGACAGTCACTGAGACGCTCGTCCATAGAGACAGTTACTGAGACACTCGTCCATAGAGACAGTTAATGAGACACTCGTCCATTGAGACAGTTACTGAGACGCTCGTCCATAGAGACAGTTACTGAGACGCTCGTCCATAGAGACAGTTACTGAGACGCTCGTCCATAGAGACAGTTACTGAGACGCTCGTCCATAGAGAGTTACTGAGACGCTCGTCCATAGAGACAGTCACTGAGACACTCGTCCATAGAGACAGTTAATGAGACACTCGTCCATAGAGACAGTTACTGAGACACTCACTGAGACGCTCGTCCATAGAGACAGTCACTGAGACACTCGTCCATAGAGACAGTTACTGAGACACTCGTCCATAGAGACAGTTACTGAGACACTCGTCCATACAGACAGTTACTGAGACACTCACTGACACGCTCGTCCATAGAGACAGTCACTGAGACGCTCGTCCATAGAGACAGTCACTGAGACACTCGTCCATAGAGACAGTTAATGAGACACTCGTCCATAGAGACAGTTACTGAGACGCTCGTCCATAGAGACAGTTACTGAGACACTCGTCCATAGAGACAGTCACTGAGACGCTCGTCCATAGACACAGTTACTGAGATGCTCGTCCATAGAGACAGTTACTGAGACACTCGTCCATAGAGACAGTTACTGAGACACTCACTGAGACGCTCGTCCATAGAGACAGTCACTGAGACACTCGTCCATAGAGACAGTTACTGAGACACTCGTCCATAGAGACAGTCACTGAGACACTCGTCCATAGAGACAGTTAATGAGACACTCGTCCATAGAGACAGTTACTGAGACGCTCGTCCATAGAGACAGTTACTGAGACACTCGTCCATAGAGACGGTTACTGAGACACTCACTGAGACGCTCGTCCATAGAGACAGTCACTGAGACACTCGTCCATAGAGACAGTCACTGAGACGCTCGTCCATAGAGACAGTCACTGAGACACTCGTCCATAGAGACAGTCACTGAGACACTCGTCCATAGAGACAGTCACTGAGAAACTCGTCCATAGAGACAGTTACTGAGACACTCGTCCATAGAGACAGTTAATGAGACACTCGTTGTGTTTCCACATACAAATCACAAGGAAAAACTTCATGCAACATTAAAACACGCGTTGCACACGCCTGCACAGTTTTTGAGTTCTTGAATCCTCCAGCTGGATTATTTCACATATTCACAGTTTTATTATGAAATGGAATAATGTGTCAGAGGAGAGCAGGTGTATGTACAGGTAAACCTGAAGTGAGTTGATCTCGATGATCCACACCTGGAATACACCTGGCTCTTTAAACCTGGTCATTTCTCTGTCACAATGTGTTTAATTCTCTTTCTTTTGAATAAGTTTCCATGTTCCAATCAGTCCTTCCTGGTTCCTGACAGGAACTATAACCAGGTACTCTAGTTACCTGTTGGTCCACACACTATCCACCTGTTCCCGTTTCCTGATTCCTGAACAGTATTTCAAAACAATCCAATGTTCCTAAACCAGGAAACACGTCACGAACATACTGTAATCTTTACCGATCTGAATAAAGTTATTTGAAAAACTTGCCCCATAAAAACAAGCCATAACGGGGCGGGGCTACAGTCGTCCCCATGGTAACGGTGCTGACGTGTAGTAAAAATCCTCGCGCGTCCAGCCCTGAATGAGACCAGCTTCCTACGGCCCGCGGAGCAGCAGCGTCGCTACGCCGTTATTTTACATATATTTAGCGTCGGAACAGTTTGAAAACTTATAGTTTTGTGTCACTTTGAGAACATAGAGAAGAATTATCATCTGCTGATACTCAACTGAAGTGTGGTGACGAGGACTACATTGTTTTGTTGTTTGGTCCTCGCGGAAGGATCCAGACGGTGGAAAGGCGTCGTAGCAGTTCCGCTTCAGTTTCGCGTCAGTTGCTTTTTTGTTCAGAATTTTTTTTTTTTTCTTCTTCTTGCTTGAGTTTTTTCTCCTTGGTCTGTGCCCGTATTTAGATGGCCAGCTTCCCGGACTCTGTCAATGAAAATGACATAGGTAAGTAGGTTTAACGAGCTCGCATCGCTTTATCAGATAAAACATACATGAAGTTACCATGTGATTCGTTTTGATTCCAGACGGTGGGTTCGGGTTCGGGTTCTCTCCTGGTGGGTTTGTCCCTGTAGCTTCGTTTATACGGTTTGTTGTTGTGTGAGACCCCCCCCAACCGTGCGCGTCGTGGCGTCAGTCGGCCACACCGTACGTGCACGTCGGAGCAGATCATGGCTGCTGTTTAATTCACTGATGTGCGTGTGATTGATGTGGTGACTCTGACTCATCGGTTAAACAGCGTCACATTCCAGCTGCAGCGGAATGTGAAGAGGTTCATGCAGGTAATCCCAGTAAAAACACATTTAACATGGACATTTAATCCACATGTTCTTCTGTTGTGTTTATTTGATGCACAACATGAAGCAACGTGAGTCCTAAGCAGGTGAACAGGTGTAATCTTGGTTTAATCCTTAACTCGGAGTTATAAACACACCTGTACACTCCCTTTCCCTGCTCCATTTCTCACAGTCTGGCTCCTTGTGTTGAAATACTTTGTAAGTGAAACACACACCTGAGACCTTCCAGGTACAGACTGTAGGTGTTTGTCAGTCATACTTGTGAAGGGTCCAGCCTGTGACCAGCGTGTTTGAGGCGTGTGCTTGGATCAAAGAACTTCCAGCACACCTCCTGATCTACAAACTGTAATAAAACGAAAGTGTTTATGGAAACTGGCAAACAAGATTTTATGTAATCAGCCTACAGAATCAACATGTGCCACGAGGCGCCGGGGTCACATGGGGACATATGGGTCGCGTGAGGGGTTCCGTTTGATGCAGGTTGCTTTGTGCACTGGGGCACCGTTGTCCTCATGTTGGAACAGGAAATGGTTAGATGCGTTCCACGTGTCCAGAACGTCTTGCTGAAACAGGGCGACTGCTGCTCGATGGAGAGACTCGAACCCAAACCCTGCAGCTCAGGGTAACATGAGCTCAGTGCAGTTTGGTGTGGAGCCTTAAACCCAGACTGGGTGAGATTTATTCCTCTCTACAACTCCTTTCATGTACTTCATGTTGTTGTTTCAGGTAAGGCTAAGTTCATCGGTGAAGTCCTGGTCCCCGCTGCACCGTTTGACCAGAAGTCTGGTTGTGAGACTTGGACAGTAGCGTTTGCACCCAATGGTTCCTACTTTGCCTGGTCTCAGGGGCATCGGATTGTCAGACTCATTCCCTGGACTAAATGCCTGAGGAGCTTGTAAGTACTGGAACCGTGCTGGTTTCATCACATGTTGTATGTTACAGTTAACATGACACTGAAAACACCGAGCTGTCTGGAACCATCAGCACATCGACCAGCAGAACTGGATTTCAGAACCAGGCCTGATTATCGAGTGTCTCTGTTTTATCCTCTGCAGTTCAGTTGACCACGGTGGAGACGGCACCAATCTGTCCAGCCCCCGTCATCTGTCTCGTCAGAGCAGTGATGGCAGCCTGGTGAACTCGGTGGCGGGAGATCCTCGTGAACACACGATAGACTGCGGAGACATCGTGTGGGGCTTAGCGTTTGGATCGTCTGTACCAGAGAAACAGAGCCGCTGTGTCAACATCGAATGGCACCGCTTCAAGTTCGGTCAGGACCAGCTTCTGCTGGCGACAGGCCTGAACAACGGTCGCATCAAGATCTGGGATGTTTACACTGGTGAGGTCACGCTGAGGTTAACGCTGCTTGTGCTTTCATCACTCCGGTCCTCCCGGTGAAGAAGCTGCTGACTCGGCGCTTCTTTGTAATGTTACAGCTGTTTCATTAATATTTGCTGGTGTTTTTCTGACTGGTTTCATCTCCTTTTGAAAGAACTTTATTAGAAGTGTTGTGTGACAGTATGTTGCAGCACCTTCTCAGCGGGGTACGGGCTCCTGGTACAGGCTTGTTTCCTGTTGGGGGGGCAGGGGGAGACATCACTGCTTGGGCCTCATACAACTGCCATCTAAGCTTTAATTTATTTTCTGACCTGTTTTTAGGGAAACTGTTGTTGAATCTGATGGACCACACCGATGTTGTACGAGATTTGACGTTTGCTCCTGATGGCAGCCTCATGTTGGTGTCTGCATCGAGAGATAAGACCCTTCGTGTGTGGGACCTTAAAGATGACGGTGAGCTTCCTCCCAGATCTCGTCCTGTCTGTCATCAGCAGGTTCCTGAAACCAGATGATTCCCGTCGAGCTGAAACTCGGCACGTCGGCACTCGCAGCTGCTCCATCTGTTTATTACAGCCACGATTCAGATCAGATGCATCATGATGTTTGTTGTTCCAGTCCGTTTTTATTTTGTTCTACAGAAGTGAATTTAAAACAATCCAACGTTCAGAGCAGTACAAGTCATCTGAGACTCTTCCACCTCCAAGTCCGGACTAGCTGGTTATCCGAGTTTGGACTTGCTGGTTCCAGCCAGTAGAGTTGCACCGTGCAGGTTTTTATATGGGGGGCTGGACCGTGATGGTTCTGTACTGCCTCCAGGTCCAGCAGAGTCCTGGTTTTTAAGGAGCGGTCTAGGTGACTCATGTTTCTCTGCATCGCTGCTGTAGAAGAATCTGATGTAATCAGCTGGTATGTGTGAGTTTTGTGGGCGTGGCCTCTTGACCTCACCTGCTCATACTTTACTGATTACAGCAGTAGCTGCTGCAGCCCAGAACTCAGGTGACACTCTGTGTGGTTCTGGATGGTTCCACACTGTATGAGTCTGATCAGGTCTGTGTGAGTGCTTTGCTCAGGAGCACCTGTCAGAGATAAACATTAGAAGGTGTGCGGGCTGACGCCGCCTGACGCCGCGGGCAGCCTGTATAACCAGCTCGGCTGCATGTCGCTGCACAGAATCCACGTGTTTTTCACAGAAGCAATAAAACTAATTTAATCCCGTATCAGTGAGACAACGTCCGAGTGTCCACTGTGTGTCTGTAGCAGCTCACGTCCTGCTGAGTGTTGTGTTACCTGTTGAAACCTGCTTTCTGTTTTCTAGGGAACATGGTGAAGGTTTTACGTGGACATCAGAACTGGGTGTACTGCAGCGCCTTCTCTCCTGACTCCTCCATCCTGTGCTCGGTCGGCGCAGGCAAAGCAGTACGTCTCCTGTTTTCTACTTCCTGTTCTGGTTTCCCTTCTGAACAGTTTGGTAGATTTCTTTGTGCAGTTGTTTGTGATCTGCTCAATCAGCCTTCAAATTGCAAATGTCTGCCCTTCCTGCACTCCCATGTTCACCTAAAACAAACTGCTGAGTGTCACGTCTATCTGCATCTACTCTGTGTTTGGCTTCCTCTTCTGTAAACTAGAATATCAGAGTGTCAGAGCAGAAACAGGTGAAGCTCAGGTACTGTGATGAAGTGGGAGGCACAACAGCAACTTATTTACTGCAGGGAAATATTCAGTCAGTCCAGATCAAGCAGAGTAAAAGTTCTTTAACTTTATCCATCTGTGTTCTTCCATGCTAACATGTTTGTGACGCCCTTAAGGCTAAACGTTTAGCAGCATTGCTAGTTGTGGATTCGTGTACATGGTGGCAGATCTGTTAGGTTCTGTGTCCCTACAGTGTGTGTGTCTTGCTCTCCCTGTCACAGGTGGTGGCAGAGCTCAGTGTGTGAGTGGTTTTGAAAGGAGCGCCGCGCTGACATTTTGAACAGCCGGTGTTAACCATGGATGCACAGTGCCCAAAGGCCTGGCCAGGGGCAGCCTGGCACCTGACCCGCAAGGTCAATCTGTACGTAGGTGCTGCTCTGTGTCTGTCTACCTCTGCTGTCGCAGTTCCTCTATTTATTTGCTCATTATTAGTTAAAAAATGATGCATTCATGTCATAGAACTGGTGGTAAAAGACCCTCATCAGTGCAGCTTCATGTAACATCTGTAACCATAGTTTCATTAGACGTGTCAGTTGAAACAGTAACTACAAAGTTCTGCTGCCTCTGGCTCAGCTGCTCCTCCCTCCTGTCTGCATTAACCAGCTGCTTCTAGAGCTTTCTGCTGTAACACGCAGCAGACACGTGTGCAGTTGCAGAGCTGCACACGTCAGATGGAGGATCATAAACTTTAGTATTTAATAAGATAAAACAAGTGTTTTAATATAAACCACTGGATTCATGCAGATATATTAACCCTGAAAGTTTAAGTTCATTGTTATAAAAGCCTAAACTATGAGCAGAGTTAACTCAGACTGTATAACGTGTGTATGCATGAATCAGTGTGTGTGTGTACTTGTACTGCTGGAGGTATCAGACCTTTGGCCATAAAATGTGTTTTTCTCTTGCAGTATGTGTCTCTCTCCGCAGGCTTCTGCTGGAGATGGGAGCCTAATGTAAACACAGAGACTAAACCAGTGGAGTAATTTTCTGTTATCTTCATTTCCTCTTTCTCTTTTTCTCTTTTTGTTACAACACTAGTATTAAATGTGTAGCTGTTAGCGTGTATTTATCAGCTCCATGTTGTTAGACCTGATAAGAGGAACATGTTGGTAATGTGGCATGTTTTAATTACTGAGTGTATGTTGATCAGAACTCTTTAATTCTCTTAATTCTTTTAATTTTATTCAAGTTTTTCTGGTTTTATCTGGACGTCCGTTTGCTGTCCAGGTTGTTTTATCATGTTCTTTAACTTGCAGGTGTTCCTATGGAACATGGATAAATACTCGTTAATACGGAAGCTGGAGGGACATCACAATGACGTGGTGTCATGTGACTTCTCACCAGATGGAGCGCTGTTAGCCACAGCTTCCTATGACACCAGGGTCATTGTGTGGGACCATCACAAGGCCACAATCCTGCTGGAACTGGGGTAAGATAAAAACCAGGTTCTACTCTGATCCACCTGTCTGCAGACCCACCACCTGTCTGCAGACCCACCTGTCTGCAGACCCACCTGTCTGTAGACCCACCTGTCTGTAGATCCACCTGTCTGCAGTTCCACCTGTCTGTAGACCCACCTGTCTGTAGACCCACCTGTCTGTAGACCCACCTGTCTGTAGACCCACCTGTCTGCAGTTCCACCTGTCTGTAGACCCACCTGTCTGTAGACCCACCTGTCTGTAGACCCACCTGTCTGCAGACCCACCACCTGTCTGCAGACCCACCTGTCTGCAGACCCACCACCTGTCTGTAGACCCACCTGTCTGCAGACCCACCACCTGTCTGCAGACCCACCACCTGTCTGCAGACCCACCTGTCTGCAGACCCACCTGTCGGCAGACCCACCTGTCGGCAGACCCACCTGTTTGCAGATCCACCTGTCTGTAGTTCCACCTGTCTTCAGGTTCCACACCCAGCCTGTAGGGCGGCTGTGGGACTGTAACATGTAAACAATCTACTGGAACATTGTTTCTGAGACGAGAACATTCTGAAGGACTGAATGTGAAATACCTGACGTGCATTTAGTGCTCGCCTCACTGAGTTTAAGCCCCGCCTCTTTTTCTGTTGTCATGACTGTGTGTTTTGAACACACACATTCCTGTGATGTGGATGATTGATGAGCTGCAGGGCTTTGTGTTTAAGATGAAACTGGTCTCAGAGTCCTGATACCTGTGAACCACCTCGGTCCACCAGACCCCACTGGACCCCCAAGGTTAACTAGGTCCACCACACTCCACTGGACCCCCAAGGTTAAAGCTGGAGTTGGTAATGTTCGAGAGCTAGCAAGATTTAAAACTAGCAGCTCCTCTAAACCCCTCCCCCTTCCCACCATGGACTTGCTTCAAGCCGCGCCCCCCCCACCTAAACTTGGAACTCGCATCTGCCGGCAGAACTCAGCAGGGTACTCAGCTTTACCAATGTTGACTCTCGTTTTATCCAGAGCTTTTCTCGTAGCAGCTTTTTCTGCCTCTGACTTTCTTTTTTTTGGCAGTTTAGCGGGGCGAGCCGTGACAAGTAGCGAGGAGCGAGAGGGCGTGATAGAAGTGGTGCAGGCAAGGTATCTGATTGGTTCCTCTCCTCTTCTCTGGAAATGACCAATCACCGCCATCCGGTGCGGATGA
This sequence comes from Pachypanchax playfairii, assembly GCA_006937955.1. Classification (NCBI taxonomy): domain Eukaryota; kingdom Metazoa; phylum Chordata; class Actinopteri; order Cyprinodontiformes; family Aplocheilidae; genus Pachypanchax; species Pachypanchax playfairii. The sequence continues at coordinate 356,964 of SSNP01000104.1, forward strand.
CCGTGGTTGGTCAGAGTTATTGTAGGCTTGCAAGTATCAGAGAGGTCTGATGTTTTTCGCTCCTTTTTATGAATACACAATGCATTGACTAGTCTCAGTATGGAAGGACCTTTTCACCCAGTATAAAAAAAAGTGTTTCTGAACAGGATTACCAATTATAACTTTAACTCGGTCCACCACACCCCACTGGACCCCCAAGGTTAACTCGGTCCACAACACCCCACTGGACCCCCAAGGTTAACTCGGTCCACCACACCCCACTGGACCCCCAAGGTTAACTCGGTCCACAACACCCCACTGGACCCCCAAGGTTAACTCGGTCCACAACACCCCACTGGACCACCAGGGTTAACTCGGTCCACCACACCCCACTGGACCCCTGAGGTTAACTCGGTCCACCAGACCCCACTGGACCCCCAAGGTTAACTCGGTCCCCCACACCCCACTGGCCCCCAGGGTTAACTCGGTCCACCAGACCCCACTGGACCACCAGGGTTAACTCGGTCCACAACACCCCACTGGACCCCCAAGGTTAACTCGGTCCACAACACCCCACTGGACCCCCAAGGTTAACTCGGTCCACCAGACCCCACTGGACCCCCAAGGTTAACTCGGTCCACAACACCCCACTGGACCCCCAAGGTTAACTCGGTCCACAACACCCCACTGGACCCCCAGGGTTAACTCGGTCCACCAGACCCCACTGGACCCCCAAGGTTAACTCGGTCCACCACACCCCACTGGACCCCCAAGGTTAACTCGGTCCACAACACCCCACTGGACCCCCAGGTTAACTCGGTCCACGACCCCCCACTGGACCACCAGGGTTAACTCGGTCCACAACACCCCACTGGACCCCCAAGGTTAACTCGGTCCACCACACCCCACTGGACCCCCAAGGTTAACTCGGTCCACAACACCCCACTGGACCCCCAAGGTTAACTCGGTCCACCACACCCCACTGGACCCCCAGGGTTAACTCGGTCCACAACACCCCACTGGATCCCCAGGGTTAACTCGGTCCACCAGACCCCACTGGACCACCAGGGTTAACTCGGTCCACAACACCCCACTGGACCCCCGAGGTTAACTCGGTCCACAACACCCCACTGGACCCCCAAGGTTAACTCGGTCCACAACACCCCACTGGACCCCCAAGGTTAACTCGGTCCACAACACCCCACTGGACCCCCAGGGTTAACTCGGTCCACCACACCCCACTGGACCCCCGAGGTTAACTCGGTCCACCACACCCCACTGGACCCCTGAGGTTAACTCGGTCCACCACACCCCACTGGACCCCCGAGGTTAACTCGGTCCACCACACCCCACTGGACCCCCAGGGTTAACTCGGTCCACCAGACCCCACTGGACCCCCAAGGTTAACTCGGTCCACCACACCCCACTGGACCCCTGAGGTTAACTCGGTCCACCACACCCCACTGGACCCCCAGGGTTAACTCGGTCCACCACACCCCACTGGACCCCCAGGGTTAACTCGGTCCACCAGACCCCACTGGACACTGAAGGTCTTGTTATAGTCTCCTTCTGATGATGCTCTCTCTTTCTTTCGCTCTCTCCAGCCACCTCTTCCCTCCACCCTCACCCATTTTTGCGGGGGGGGCAAACGACCGCTGGGTTCGCTCTGTGAGTTTCTGCCCTGATGGCCGCCACATTGCCAGTATTTCTGATGACAGGTGAGGATCTGATAGATCTGGTTCTTGGTGATGTTACAGAGTCTTTGTTTGATCTTCTTCCTGGTTTCTGGGTTTGTTGGAACTCTGAATAATAACACAGTCATGTGATCATAATGTTCCTGTCAGCTGATTACTGAGGCTGCTGCTGCCAGATGTTCCATCAGCTGTTTAACTCTGATGTTTCTGTTTCTGCTCAGACTGGTTCGGTTCTGGAGCATAGAGGAACGGGCTCCTCAGGCCATCGCCTCTCTCTCTAACGGACTCTGCTGTGCCTTTCCTGCTGAAGGAAGTGTCCTTGCTGCTGGGTGAGGCTCCGGCCTTCGTCCCTGATTGTTTAAACTCTTTGGTTGTTTGTTTTGAACTTGTTTCTGTCTCATTTCCTTTTAGAACTCGTGATGGAAGCGTGCACTTCTGGGAGTGTCCTCGAAGCGTGACCAGTCTGCAGCACATGTGTAGGATGGCTCTCCGGAGGGTGCTGACCACCCAGCAGGTGGAGGCTTTAGCCATTCCTACACCGCTCCGAGACTACCTGACGTACAGAGTGATCTAAACGTGCTGCAGCATGTGGAAACATCTGGTCTCTGAACCTTCTGCTAGTAGATGAACAAACTGATTGATCTGGTTTAAAGAGACCTGAGCCTGGTTCACTTGTCGATCCTCCATCATCTTATTTTGTATGTATTTATTTTTTAAGTGCTTTTGTAAATGACGTGCCGGGGCCCCTCGTGGCTGTAAAGCTGGTTTCGGGGCCCTCTTCTGGTTTAACCTGGTACGTGGAAGCGTTCAGCTTTAGTAAACTTTCATCTTCTCCTCTGACTTGAAACGGCTGTTGCACTTATTGAAAGACTGCGGTGGTGCTGGATCTGACTTCATGGTGTATTTAGTTTTTCTTGTTAGCGACGGGGAGCTAAAGGGCGGAGATTCCAGCTTTGTTTAGAAATCACTGGTTGTGGTGAGATTTTAAAAGGAAAAGAAATCCAGGCAGTAGATTTGAACCGTTTCCCTGACAGTATTCATCCAGTGGAACCACATCTGGAATGCTTCATCAGCAGTTTTTATATCAGCTGACAGTTGTCCTTCGTTTCAGCCAGTTTCATGGCTCTGTTCCATAGTTTTGTATTTTTGTTAAATGCTGTAGAAGAATGAACCATCAGGCCGCTGCATCACACAATAATCCTGATGTCTCATAGAACCAGCCAGTCAGGTGAAGGTCACATGATCATGTTCTGATTTCCATCATGAGTTTCTATCAAAGTTCATCACATAAGAGATCTTCTGCTGTCAGGTGATTCACCAACCTGAGCAGGTTTCAACCGAGTCACCGCCAGACTCTCCGAGTCTCATCCAGGGTCAGTAAGGGCTTCACCAGGTAGAGGTTCTGGTTCTGGTTCTGCTTCTCCAGGTGGGCCGTGCACATGAGAGTAAGAGTAACAGATGAGTCAGCAGTTCACTACAGCCGTGCTTTTATATGTTACTGCTGGAAAAACTCTGTAAATTAATCAAATATCTCTGAATGTACGAAGTTCCTGGAACATTATTGTATTTTGATGCTTCTGGTTTCAATAAAGATTTTTTATTGAAGCTCACGCTGACGTACAGGTTGATTACTGACATGAAGATGTTTTTAAATTCTCTGTTGTGAGATGTTGAACATGTGACCTGATTTTACTGTAGTGACTTCCAACACACACTGAACCCTGCAGACTTCATGCTGTCCTTATAAGAAATAACAGCTCAGCTGATTTCATATGAAAATGACTGCCACCAGTTCTGAGACGAGGGGGCGGAGCCTATGTAAACACCGTTACCTGGTTTCAGCTCCTCGTTCCGTTTAACACAGAAAATGGAATTAATCTGAATAACAGTGTTTAATCTGAGGACATCTGACATGCAAACGCTGCACAGTGACGAGTCACTACAAGTCTGACATGACCACCTCTTACCGTCAGCGGTGGGGAAGCTGGGATCGAACCATCTACTGAGGAGGGGGTGTGTCTGGATTCAGAGTTAATGGAACCCAGAAAACCAGATTCAGGTAGAGTTAAGAGGCTGATTTTTTTAGAGCTGAAGACTCAGATGATGAAGAAGCAGAGAAACAACAGAGTCAGTAGAAGATCCAGATCAGGGTTCTGATGGAGGAACAGTCAGTCTGTCTCCTTGATTTTGCTTCTGACAAGACGATGAAGAACAAAGTGATTTAGGAATGATTTTATTGCATCAGCATGAAACAACAAACTGCCTTTATCACATAGTTTGTTCATGGTTTTGTGTTTTACTGCCTGCTGCAAACCAAACAGTCCTTTAGGGATCATAAAAACCTCTTGAACTCAGCCTCTTCTGGTTTTTACTGACACAAGGTGCAGGGTTCAAATCCCAGCTGGGATCCTGTCACACACACATACACACACACACTTAAAAAAATAAACATGAATTTTGGCTTTTGATTTTATTAAGTGACTTTACAATCAAGACGCCATGAGAATCATCCTGAAATCATTCTGAAATCCTGGAATCATCCTAGAATCATCCTGAAATCCTGGAATCATTCTGAAATCATCCTGGAATCATTCTAAAATCATCCTGGAATCATCCTGAAATCATGCTGGAATCATTCTGAAATCATCCTGAAATCATCCTGGAATCATTCTGAAATCCTGGAATCATCCTGGAATCATTCTGAAATCATCCTGGAATCATTCTGAAATCATCCTGGAATCATCCTGAAATCATCCTGGAATCATCCTGGATTCATCAACATCTTTAATAGGATCAGATGGTTGACAGTCTATATTTAAACATGTAACAATGATGTTAAAGATTATACAAACATTTCTACTTATTGTGATTCTTGATAGGAAACTACAGGTTATGACACACATCATATATAATCATATATAAATGCAGCCTGGGAGCAGAAATATATTTGTCTTTCATGATGGACTTCAGTGAACGTGTCACTGGTCTGATTCCTGAGACTGACTCAGGAGATAAAACCCTCACACTGCTTTCACCAGCGTTCTTAATAAACACACACTTTGTTTCCCATCGCTGAGCTCATTTCGTGTACTTTTTGTTGTCATGTTGGTTCTGTTGACTTCAGAGACAGAAATGTACTTCTTCAAGCCGGGGAAACGTCTCACCAACAGCTGTCTGAAGTAGTTCTGGAATTTTTTCCCAACAAACGTATAGAAGACGGGACTGATGCAAAAGTAAACGTAGGCAAAGTTGCGTGTGATCTGCAGGGCATATCCTAGTCTCTGCTGTTCCTCACAGTTAACAGCTTCATCATGCATCAGGTATACAATGTTGAAAGGAGTCCAGCAGACAAAAAACAACAACACAATGAACAGAATCAGCCTGACTGTCTTAAACTTGGTAGAGATTTTAGATGATAAAACCGTGATTGCAATCCGAACATAACAGTAAATGATGACAGTCAGAGGGAGAGTAAAGAAAAGAAAAAGCTGAAGATAAAATCCAGATGTTGTCAGAATTTCCACATCAGTACTAGAGAGACCTCGAGGATACTCCCCACAGTAGGTGTTGTTATCTATAAACATAAAGGTGTTGACCATGAGCATGGGCCTGATGCACGCCAAAGCACTGACCATCCACACCACAGCACAGGAAACCACAGCATACCTGTGATTCCTCACTTGTGATGCAGTTAACGCGTAAACAACAGCAAGGTGTCGGTCAAACGTAAGTAAAGTTAGAAAGAGCACAGAACTGTAGATGCCCAGGTAGTACGCACTGTGGACAATTTTACACATAACTTCACCAAAAATCCAGCTGGACAGCTGCATGTAGACGGCTGTGAAGGGAAGACTGCTCATGAAGATCAGCGAGGACAGGACCAGGTTCAGCAGCAGGATGTTGGTCACTGTGGTCAGTCTCTCAAACCTGCAATACAGTCAGGTAGGAAAGTGTTAAGACTGTGTTGTTTTCAGACCGAACAGGAAGAAGGATCCACACCTGGGATTAAGATTACAGGTAACAACTTGTATATTGTAGCACAAACAAACATTTTAGTTTGATAGTATTAATAAGTGCAGTAAGTTTCTATCTCACTCTACATCTACTGAATGTGATGAAACACAAACAGAATAAGATACTTGTACATTATCTACTATGTATACTTATATAGAATGTAATAATATTATTATATACAAATGGCGTCTACTAGTGCAGCATCTTTCAAGTCAGATGAAACAAAGTGCTCCACGCACACACTCATATGATGGTGATAAACTACACATCCTACAGCTGGGACACACTAACAGAGGTGAGGGCACCGTCGGACCCTCTGACCACCACGAGACATAAATCAGAATCAGGTTCATGTATTATTGGTGCCTGTTTGGTGGCAGTCAGAGGGTCCGGTGGTTGTTTGGTGGCAGTCAGAGGGTCCGGTGTCTGTCTGGTGGCGGTCGGAGGGTCCGGTGGTTGTCTGGTGGCGGTCGGAGGGTCCAGTGTCTGTCTGGTGGCGGTCGGAGGGTCCGGTGGCTGTTTGGTGGCGGTCGGAGGGTCCGGTGGTTGTCTGGTGGCGGTCGGAGGGTCCGGTGGCTGTTTGGTGGCGGTCGGAGGGTCCGGTGGCTGTTTGGTGGGGGTCGGAGGGTCCGGTGTCTGTCTGGTGGCGGTCGGAGGGTCCGGTGGCTGTCTGGTGGAGGTCGGAGGGTCCGGTGGCTGTCTGGTGGCGGTCGGAGGGTCCGGTGTCTGTCTGGTGGAGGGTCCGGTGGCTGTCTGGTGGAGGTCGGAGGGTCCGGTGTCTGTCTGGTGGAGGTCGGAGGGTCCGGTGTTGTCTGGTGGAGGTCGGAGGTCGAGGGTCCGGTGTCTGTCTGGTGGCGGTCGGGGGTCCGGTGGTTGTCTGGTGGCGGTCGGAGGGTCCGGTGGCTGTTTGGTGGCGGTCGGAGGGTCCGGTGGCTGTCTGGTGGCGGTCGGAGGGTCCGGTGGCTGTCTGGTGGTGGTCGGAGGGTGGCGGTCGGAGGGTCCGGTGGCTGTTTGGTGGCGGTCGGAGGGTCCGGTGTCTGTCTGGTGGCGGTCGGAGGGTCCGGTGGTTGTCTGGTGGAGGTCGGAGGGTCCGGTGGCTGTTTGGTGGCGGTCGGAGGGTCCGGTGGCTGTCTGGTGTCGGTCGGAGGGTCCGTTGGCTGTTTGGTGGCGGTCGGAGGGTCCGGTGTCTGTCTGGTGGAGGGTCCGGTGGCTGTTTGGTGGAGGTCGGAGGGTCCGGTGTCTGTCTGGTGGAGGTCGGAGGGTCCGGTGGCTGTCTGGTGGAGGTCGGAGGGTCCGGTGGCTGTTTGGTGGCGGTCGGAGGGCCCGGAGGTTGTCTGGTGGCGGTCGGAGGGTCCGGTGGTTGTCTGGTGGCGGTCGGAGGGTCCGGTGGCTGTTTGGTGGCGGTCGGAGGGTCCGGTGGCTGTTTGGTGGCGGTCGGAGGGTCCGGTGGCTGTCTGGTGGCGGTCGGAGGGTCCGGTGGTTGTCTGGTGGAGGTCGGAGGGTCCGGTGCCTGTTTGGTGGCAGTCAGAGGGTCCGGTGGTTGTTTGGTGGCAGTCAGAGGGTCCGGTGTCTGTCTGGTGGCGGTCGGAGGGTCCGGTGGTTGTCTGGTGGCGGTCGGAGGGTCCGGTGGCTGTTTGGTGGCGGTCGGAGGGTCCGGTGGTTGTCTGGTGGCGGTCGGAGGGTCCGGTGTCTGTCTGGTGGCGGTCGGAGGGTCCGGTGGTTGTCTGGTGGCGGTCGGAGGGTCCGGTGGTTGTCTGGTGGCGGTCGGAGGGTCCGGTGGCTGTTTGGTGGCGGTCGGAGGGTCCGGTGGCTGTCTGGTGGCGGTCGGAGGGTCCGGTGGCTGTTTGGTGGCGGTCGGAGGGTCCGGTGGCTGTCTGGTGGCGGTCGGAGGGTCCGGTGGTTGTCTGGTGGCGGTCGGAGGGTCCGGTGGTTGTCTGGTGGCGGTCGGAGGGTCCGGTGGCTGTTTGGTGGCGGTCGGAGGGTCCGGTGTCTGTCTGGTGGAGGGTCCGGTGGCTGTTTGGTGGAGGTCGGAGGGTCCGGTGGCTGTCTGGTGGCGGTCGGAGGGTCCGGTGTCTGTCTGGTGGAGGGTCCGGTGGCTGTTTGGTGGAGGTCGGAGGGTCCGGTGTCTGTCTGGTGGAGGTCGGAGGGTCCGGTGTCGGTTGGGGGTGGTCGGAGGGTCCGGTGGCTGTCTGGTGGCGGTCGGAGGGCCCGGTGGCTGTCTGGTGGTGGTCGGAGGGTCCGGTGGTTGTCTGGTGGCGGTCGGAGGGTCCGGTGGCTGTCTGGTGGCGGTCGGAGGGTCCGGTGGTTGTCTGGTGGCGGTCGGAGGGTCCGGTGGCTGTTTGGTGGCGGTCGGAGGGTCCGGTGGCTGTCTGGTGGCGGTCGGAGGGTCCGGTGGCTGTCTGGTGGTGGTCGGAGGGTCCGGTGGCTGTCTGGTGGAGGTCGGAGGGTGCGGTGGCTGTCTGTTGGTGGTCGGAGGGTCCGGTGTCTGTCTGGTGGCGGTCGGAGGGTCCGGTGGCTGTCTGGTGGAGGTCGGAGGGTCCGGTGTCTGTTTGGAGGCGGTCGGAGGGTCCGGTGGCTGTTTGGTGGTGGTCGGAGGGTCCGGTGGTTGTCTGGTGGAGGTCGGAGGGTCCGGTGCCTGTTTGGTGGCAGTCAGAGGGTCCGGTGGTTGTTTGGTGGCAGTCAGAGGGTCCGGTGTCTGTCTGGTGGCGGTCGGAGGGTCCGGTGGCTGTCTGGTGGCGGTCGGAGGGTCCGGTGTCTGTCTGGTGGAGGTCGGAGGGTCCGGTGTCTGTCTGGTGGAGGTCGGAGGGTCCGGTGGCTGTCTGGTGGCGGTCGGAGGGTCCGGTGTCTGTCTGGTGGCGGTCGGAGGGTCCGGTGGCTGTTTGGTGGCGGTCGGAGGGTCCGGAGGTTGTTTGGTGGCGGTCGGAGGGTCCGGTGGTTGTCTGGTGGAGGTCGGAGGGTCCGGTGCTTGTTTGGTGGCAGTCAGAGGGTCCGGTGTCTGTCTGGTGGCGGTCGGAGGGTCCGGTGGTTGTCTGGTGGCGGTCGGAGGGTCCGGTGGCTGTTTGGTGGCGGTCGGAGGGTCCGGTGGCTGTCTGGTGGAGGTCGGAGGGTCCGGTGCCTGTTTGGTGGCAGTCAGAGGGTCCGGTGGTTGTTTGGTGGCGGTCGGAGGGTCCGGTGTCTGTCTGGTGGAGGTCGGAGGGTCCGGTGGTTGTCTGGTGGAGGTCGGAGGTCGAGGGTCCGGTGGCTGTCTGGTGGCGGTCGGAGGGTCCGGTGGCTGTCTGGTGGAGGTCGGAGGGTCCGGTGGCTGTTTGGTGGCGGTCGGAGGGTCCGCTGGTGTCTGGCTCTCGCCTCTGTAAGTGTGTGTTCCAGAACAATTGTGGCTACAACATTAGAGATCAAGACATCATTTATTAGGGTGGGGGGTGCAGTGGGGGGTAGCAGGGAGTTGCCGTCTAAATTGTTTTTGTGTCTGTTTGTTTGTTTTTATCATGTGAAGTCATGTCAAATTTATTTACGGAGCACTTTACCATACAGCATGACAGCTGATCAAAGTGCTGTACAGCAAATCAAGAAATAAAGGTGAAATAGAAAATACAACAATAAACAATAAACAAATACTTAAACAAAGAATGAAACTCTCTACATCGTCTCCAGCTGGTACAGAACGCTGCTGCTCGTCTGCTGACTGGTTCCATAAAGAGAGACCACATCAGTCCAGTTCTCTGTTCTCTCCACTGGCTCCCAGTCGCTTTTAGGATTGATTTTAACATTTTACTGCTTGTTTTTAAGGTTCTTAACGGTACTGCACCTCCTTACCTGGTAAAACTTCTTTACATCTACCGGCCCAGGAGATCTTTGAGGTCAGCAGACCTGATGATTTTAGAAGTTCCTAGGTGCAGATTAAAAACTAAAGGAGAGGGTTTTTGCTGTAGCTGCACCCAGACTATAGAACAGTTTACCTCCTCACATCAGAATCTCCACAAGCTCAGGAACTTTTAAATCTGCTCTTAAAACCACCTCTTCTCATTGGCTTTTAACAAGGTTTAATTTGGTTGTTTTATTAATGAGGTGTTTTATGTATTTTAAAGCTTTTATTCTGTTTATGTTGTTTTACTGTTTTTCTTGTCACTGTACAGCACTTTGGTCAGCCTTGGTTGTTTTTAAATGTGATTTATAAATACATTTGACTTGACTTGACTAAAACTGGGAAGACTAAAAAATTAATTTCATAGCACTTAGAGTTGCCAAAGCATGAAAAGTTCTACATAATAAAGTTTGATTTGAAAGAACCTCCATTCTGGTCTAAACAACCGGAAGGGGAAGTTATAATTAGATGTTCCTGTGATGTGCTCGTACATATGAGGTAACATAACCACAGAAAATCTCCCACGACACAGAGACCTAAAATGTAATCAGATGAGGACATGGACACAAACAGAACCGACCTTTAAACCTCTGTGTTTAGAAGTTGTTCATCTGAGTCTCTTTGCTTTAAATAGTTCCTGAAAAACTGAATAAACACCCTGCAGTCTGCTGCAAATCAAATACATTTATGATCCAAACTCAGCCACAGGTAAGATTACTCAGGTATTATATGAAATCAATAAACGTTTAACATTTAATATGGAATCTCATTCTGTTTTCCACCATAAAGTTCTAAAGAATGCCATTAAATCAGTATGTGAATGAAGCCACTTTTAGAACAGGAAACAACTATTAAAGACCTGAAACATGGTGCTGTTACGGTGCATGTTTAGAACCAGACAGTGCACACTAATGATATGGGACTGAAAGCCACACCCACTTATAATCTTAGAGTTTTTAGCTTGAATTAACTGATTACTGGTAAACCTAGTATAATAAAATGCCCCAAAATGATCCAATGTATATATGTATTTTTTTTTCATAAGAACAAAGTCTTATTTATTTTTACAATGAGGAGGGGGGTGGGGGTGGAATTTGACAGGTAGACTGGAGCCGGCCACTAGGGGGCGCTTGGAATGCTTCAGTTTCAACTTTCATTCCTTGGTGTAGTTTTTGATCTATGTTGATGCACATATCCTTTTCTTTTTAAATAAAATTATGTTTAAAAAATCTCGGTAGCATTTTGATATTTTTTAAATGTGTGTACTGCACTTAGTTGTGCTTCTGTGTTAGTTTACTCACCGATAGATGATAAACAGGACCAAACCATTGCCAAAGAAGCTGAAGATAAACATAAAGTAGAACATGATGGACAGCTGAGCTCCCAGATTATTGTCCATGTCCCGGTTACATGGTTCATATAAGCTGGATGGATCATCAGTCTCATTGATGTAGTCATAATCAGATGTTACTGTTTCCATGTTGTTGTAGTAGAGTCTGTCACAAACAGGAAAAATATGCATTTATTATTTCAGTCAGAAGGAGTTTGGAAATGAGTTGGAAAATACTTGTAGATAAAAAGTAAAAAGCAGAAAAACAATTATTTTAACAGAAATAAGATATTTGCAGAAAGGAGGCGTCTTACCACTATGCAAGCAAAGATGTTTCTGCTTCAGTCTGATTCAAGATGAGTTCAAGTCACTCAGTGATAAGTCATCAACCTAAAAGGAAGTACCGAGGAAGTCCTTGTGAGTGTGTGAGCTTCTGTGGGTGTGGACACTGTGGAGGAGTCAGCTAAAAGTTCTGCAGTTTGGTCCAGATGTTAATGTCCATACAGACAGAGCTGCAGAGTGTTGCAGCGTGTTGTAATCTGACAGTATGATGGCAGTATGTAATGTCTAATTCATAGTCTGACTGCAAAATCAAGACTCAATTACTAAATAAACAGTAGACAGGAAATACTTCAGACTATTCAATAGTATTTTGCTGACAGCACAGAAACAATAGAGAAACTCATACATCTAATATCTGTTTACTGTAAAGCACATTGTGTGTTTCTGCAAGTTTAAAATTAAGCATGTTCATCTTAAAGTGTGACTGACATGATTTAAACTTGTTATTTTACTACTTTATATCAATCAATATTACATTTGTGTCCTGTGGACATTTTGCCACATAAATTAGGAGGATGAGCAGATTTCCAGTAATAAAGTGTCAGAAAAGCAGATTTATGAAACTTCACTGCACAATTTTGAGGAAGGCAAATTTACAGGAAGTGACTAAAGACAGGAACCGGAGATGTAAACAAAGTGATTTACTATGACAGAACATGTAGAACCAGAACCAGAATCTTTGGTTTCTGAGTGTTTCTGAAGGAGAAATGGACTCAGGAGTCGAGACAATGTGAACAGAACCAGTTCTGATGTTGTTTGAGCTGAAATCAGTTCCTTCAGGTTCTGCTGATCAAACACAGTCAGTCTCAGTGTCATGGTGGATGTAAAGGAACAGATAAACAGTCAGAAGGAGAGAAAGAGAAAGAAAAGAGACTAAAATGTGTCCTGGAGTTACTGATGTCTGATCCTGACGTGAACGACTCGGTGGAACTGAGTTCATGTTCATGACTCGTCCTCATGACAGAAAGATCCTGTTGACCTGCAGCTCATTTCAAACTCCAACCCACTGAGTCAGAACATCATCAAGTCTTTTATTTATGTGTGATTGATGTCATCATTCTCTGGGTCTGATTTAGGGAAGTATAAGTATATAAAATTATTTAACTAAACATTCCAAAATAATGCACGTTGTAAGGTGTTGGAAATCAGGAGAAATTTGGGAGAAAGTTGGCTCCGGGAGATTTTCGGGAGGAGCGCTGAAATTCGGGAGTCTCCTGGGAAAACCGGGAGAGTGGACATGTATGCTGGTGACCAACATGAGGGGGAGGAGCCTGGCTGGTGACCAACATGAGGGGGAGGAGCCTGGCTGGTGACCAGCATGAGGGGGAGGAGCCTGGCTGGTGACCAACATGAGGGGGAGGAGACTGACTGGTGACCAACATGAGGGGGAGGAGACTGACTGGTGACCAACATGAGGGGGAGGAGCCTGGCTGGTGACCAACATGAGGGGGAGGAGCCTGGCTGGTGACCAACATGAGGGGGAGGAGACTGACTGGTGACCAACATGAGGGGGAGGAGACTGACTGGTGACCAACATGAGGGGGAGGAGCCTGGCTGGTGACCAACATGAGGGGGAGGAGCCTGGCTGGTGACCAACATGAGGGGGAGGAGACTGACTGGTGACCAACATGAGGGGGAGGAGCCTGGCTGGTGACCAACATGAGGGGGAGGAGACTGACTGGTGACCAACATGAAGGGGAGGAGCCTGGCTGGTGACCAGCATGAGGGGGAGGAGCCTGGCTGGTGACCAGCATGAGGGGGAGGAGCCTGGCTGGTGACCAACATGAAGAGGAGGGGTGACTAACAGTATAGGTATCAGCTGGTAGGGATGCTGGACACTAATCCTTAACATGAAATGCAGGTCAGTTATGAGCAAAGACAACAAGAGAAAACTCAAAACAAACCAGAATTAAATGTGATATAAAGGTGTGTGATGCTTGGCTGAAGTCTGGACTGAGAAGATTAAAACACCAAGCTGCTGCTGTTTATCAATGCTGCGTGTTTGTGAAGCAATAATCAGGAAGTTGTCACCAAGCCACTGTTAGGTGTTTGTGGTACAGTCTACCAAAGCTTCTAAAACTTCTAAAACTAAGTGGATTGAAGCAAGTAGTACAAATGATTATCATCTGTATTAAATTTATAAAAACATTATAAAAACACCAGGAAACTGTCTGATAATCTACCCAAAAGTGAGAATATAAAATATTGTAGCACACAGACAGGAAGCAGGTCTGCCTGCTAGTTGTGGCTTTATTTGGCAATGACAAACAATGGAGGATTCTTGTCTGGTCTATTTCCCATAACAACAACATAACACTAACATACTCTGTTATTTCCCAGCAACCCTTGCAGTACTAATGCAGCGCTCCCTAAAGAGGCAGTACAGTGCAAACATAACATTCAGGAACCATCAAACAACAGCATTCTTACAGATCATTACAATATGAACAAAAACCTGAAGCCAGAGAAGCATCACATGATCTGATTAACATACACACTGTATCAGAGGGATAAGAGTGGAACTACTCAAGAGGTACACCAGCCGTGTTCTGCCTCCTTATCAAGATACTGTGACCAACAGTAGCTATCAAACAGATCTGATAAAGCCAAAGAAGTCAGTGCAGCCATCAGAACTTCACCAGATACCTTCAGTAAAGCTGTTTTACTTATAGACCCACTCTGATAATCTTTTGAACTATTTTAAAGTTTCTCAGTGGTTGTTTAATTATGATTATATCATTTTTACCCCAAATCACAAAACCTGTGCTGTTTTTCTAGGACATAGTTTCTGCATAGAGACAGTAGCTCATTAGCATTCGCCTCTATGCTGTGGGTGGAACCGTTGGTTCGGAGGATCCCCCATCCCTCCCCACTGCTGAGAGCACTCTATTTATGCTAGCTTTACTGCCCCTGACACCCCTAACCTAGCATTACCGGTGAAACAAGAAATAGTGAGTAATATTGGAGCTATCCAGCCAATTTTGAGTCAGATGAGAAACCCACATACAGCACAAAGGTGTTGATCCGCCATCGTCTTTTCAACTCCTCAGAGCCTGAGTGGGCGGGACGAAGCAGGAGCTTGTAGCCCCACCCAGTGGAGTTTAAACATCACAAATCCAGTCTTTTTCAGACACATTTTAATGTCTGCTACTGATTCATAGTGATTTGAATGCAGAAACACTCAGAAATGCAATTTTGAGCTTAAATTTCAAGTTTTCAAGTTTATTTATTTATAAAGTTCCAGTTTATGACAAAGTCATTTCAAGGCACTTCACAGAAAAATCAACCAATTAATAATAAAACATTTTCTATCTAAGGAACCAGCTGATTGGGCTGAATTGTTATTTCAGCACAATCCTCCATCCTGAGCAGCTGATTGGTGACAGTGGAAAGGAACGACTCCCTTTTAACAGGAAGAAACCTCTAACAGAACCAAAACCAGAACCAGAACCAGAACCCAGCTCAGGATGGCCGACTGGGGTCTGAGCTGACAGGAAAGAGACAAACACTGATGGATTTTGGCCAGTCGTCATGTCTATAGAAAGATAAACAGAGAAACTGTCAGGATATTTTAATACCCCTAAGTTAAATAACTATCAAAAAGACCATCAGTCAGACACAGAGGTATGGTTTCAATGAGCTTTGCAAAGGAGAACCCCCAACCAAGGTGTTGAGACGATTCTGATGTGTTCACCTCTGCATTGCCTTTTTATTCACACAGGCACCTCCCATCTGGATGGAGCAAGGGAGGGAAACAAGTGTGGGTCAGATAATGAAGTCAGAGTGTAGTAAACAAACACATGTGGATGGACAACAGTCACAGGTCGTAAACCAACTGGTTTCCAAGATAAACACAAAAGTGTTTTTTCAGGCCAGGTCTCTTTCAGTTCACTTAATCCTGCAGCATGACCTGTGACCTTTTACCAACATTGTAAAACCTTAAAATCTCCAACATTCCCCTCCTGTTTACGATTTGGAAAAAGTTAAAGCACAATACACTGAAACAAAACTAAAACATAAAAGTATGGGCAACTCAACGTCGGTATCAGCACATTATCCCTTACAGTACACAGTTTCAATAAGGACAACATGTAGTTGAGTTTTATTACCACAAAAACAACTCAGACTTTGTCTTCTTCTTCAGCATGGTGTTGAAGCATCTGGTACTGAATTAAAGCTTGTATGTTTACTTCAGTTTTCACAGAACAAAGACATAGCAATAAGAAGACAAAACAGGATGAGTCCAGTAATAACAGGTGTTAGGATTTTCAGCATCCAACACCACCATGGGCTACTTATGAGCCAAGAGAAACAGTTCCAGGACATGACAGGTCCATTTTGTGACATGGCCTTTTGAAGAATTTGAAGAGATTGCATACTTTCATCAATGTGTGTGTTACTTCCTCCAGGAATGTACGCGCATCGTACCAACCATAACACACACTCCTCCTCGTTCGGCTGTGAGTGTGTCCACCACAAGGAGTTCTGAATGTACAATTACCAGCAGGGGTTGAGTTTTCTAAGCATAATGGGAAAGCCATGCGCTACAGTAATCGCACAATCCCAAAAATGACATCATTCATTTTCTGGTGATAAGTTTAAGAACTTGCCAAATGCCCTGTTTCATTCTGCAGACAGAGTGTCGTTTCAAACAGGCAAAATCACAAGGAGAGATCCTTTAAACAGCTGCATTCATGGAGTGAAGGCTGGTCCCATAAAACAGACAGTGGGAAATCAGCACCTCCTCCCACTTCTCCAAAATGCCCCGGACTTCCAAGATATAACAACTTAAGAGTCGTAAACCAAACGGACCACGCTGTAAACAAAACCCCCTTGCAGGACTGCATTCCTCAACCACTGATAAACATCAATAATCCTTCACCAAGCTGCACCATACATCCTAAGTTTCTACACAGAGAAATTAACAGGAATTTGATTCTATATACAGCTAGGGAAGTTTGAGTTTGAGGTAGTTCAGCGCGCACAACCTTTCAAATTCACACATTATTCAAGCAGATACAGATCCACAACAAATGTCTTTTCTAAATCCCACATCAGATCACACACACACACAGCGTCACACAAAGCCAGAGACAACACACTCAACATGCATTCCCTCTGGGACCCCAACACTGCAGATTAAAGGCTATTTAACCTCTCTTTGAGTCCATTTATTAATTGTATCAAAACAATCAATGTACGTTTCAAATTGCAACAAGATTATTTGAATTCAAATTTTAATTTCATTCTGGAATCTTTTTTCCTCCAAAAGGTGGGACTGATTTAACACCATGTAAAAGTTTGACCCCCTTTACTTTCTCTCACCTCTCAGCAAGCACACTCCTTCTCTCCCCCTCACTCTCTGGACACATTCATTCATTCAAGCTTAGAACATATTATCTTTACTTTGTAGCATGTGTTCTGCCATTTTTCTTCTTTTTTCTTTTAATTTATTCATTTATGTTGCTACTAACAACACTTAACATAAAATTTGCCATTAACCTTATGTAGTTCTTTGTATCACCTCCCAGATGAGTAAACGTATTCTCATTTTTTTCCCTAACTCCTTAAAAGAGAATCAGGCCAAACAGTTTGTATGGAATTCACCCAAGCAACTGGTCGTGTGGGATTATATTGTCCCAGACACCTGAACTCTCACACATTCATTACCCAAATGTATAAAAGATTTGAGACCTTCTACACAGCCTTTCCGCTGCTGACACACACAGAAACGCACATAAACATAACATACAAATACAGAAACAGCAAAGACACACGGAGACACAGGTAAACAGATAAACAGGTAAACAGATAAACAGATAAACAGGTACCTGTTTTCTCTCTTCTGCTTTCTTCCAACCACATACAGACAGACACACATATCTACAATCACATAAAATTCACCATACATTAATTCACACTCACAGAAACACGTCATACACACAGCGATCCTCTCACAACACAAACGGTTTGGCCAAAACCCATTTACTCATTTTATGTTTTAAAGATATTTCTTCCACACTGTACAGGTTGATTTTAAACCTCACTTTGTTTATATCTTATTTTATCACAGTCAATTTGTATTTTTCTTAATTTATACAGTTCCATATTTGATATATTGTCTATTTAATATAAAGTTTCCTCATTTATAAGAGCAGGCTTCTTGTATATTTCAACAAAAACTTCACATTATCAGGGTTCTTTTGATGCATGTATTTCATATCTCCTGTAAGGAGTTCGGATGACTGTCCGTGCCCCATTTTATTTCAAGTTTTTATTAATTTATGCTGCGCAGACTTCTTTTACAGATATCCTGTGGTATCAAGTCCAATTATAATCAAACAAATAATTAAACCAACTCTAAAAACAATTACGTGTACACAAATTTGCCCTCTACTCCAACTCGAGGGATTAAACATACAAGATCGCATAGTGGTTTTTATTTATATTTATAGGCCTTTATATTTTATAATTATATACATGTGTTTAACTGTTTCATAGGGCAGGATCGACGTCCTCCCTTTTACTTTGTGACAGTGGTACGCCGACTCACTTCACTTTGAGTCACGGAACGACGCCGTACTCTGGACTATGACACGCCGGTCAGCCCTTTTTAACTTTATTTTATGGACCACGGAACACCGCCGTGTCCTGGGTCTGGGACGCCGCCCAACCCTTTACTTAGACCTGAGTCGCCGCTCAGTCTTTTCTTTTTAACTTTTTTTTGCAACTTTTCACTCACTATTTTTAGCAGTTTTAGTTGTCAAGAAAAGTTATACTCACACCCATCTGAATGACTGATGTCCCGATCAGAACCCGTCAATCCGATGCTGGCAGGTGAGGTCGACCTATCGAGCCGGCCCAGCTGGCAATTCAGCCACCGGGACTTTGTTCCAGCGTCCTATGACTGTCCTGGCCACCGGTGGTCTTCGGCTGTCGTCCTCCCTGTCAGCAATCGGGTATGTTGGGATCCGGGTCACGGCACCAAAAATGTCAGGATATTTTAATACCCCTAAGTTAAATAACTATCAAAAAGACCATCAGTCAGACACAGAGTATGGTTTCAATGAGCTTTGCAAAGGAGAACCCCCAACCAAGGTGTTGAGACGATTCTGATGTGTTCACCTCTGCATTGCCTTTTTATTCACACAGGCACCTCCCATCTGGATGGAGCAAGGGAGGGAAACAAGTGTGGGTCAGATAATGAAGTCAGAGTGTAGTAAACAAACACGTGGATGGACAACAGTCACAGGTCATAAACCAACTGGTTTCCAAGATAAACACAAAAGTGTTTTTTCAGGCCAGGTCTCTTTCAGTTCACTTAATCCTGCAGCATGACCTGTGACCTTTTACCAACATCGTAAAACCTTAAAATCTCCAACAGAAACAGTTAATGGCAGCAGTAACAATCAAAAGCAATAACAACATAAATATACAATATGTAAGAATTAGACCTTGTCGTCAAATCAGAGTCCCTCAGTTCATGTAGAAAACCAACCCGTCCCCTCTCAGCCACTCACCCCCTCCCCTCCCTGATGTTTCTGCTGGGTTGCCAGGTCCAGTGTTGATCCTGGTTTAGTTTCTCTTGTATTAGTTCAGTTTTTGGGAAGGATGTGGTGGTTTCTTAGGTTTAATACAAGTTACCTCAGGGCTGCTGGTCGTTGTGGAATTCCAGCTGCTTGTGTTGAAGACTTGGTAACCTGCAGATTGACATGTGATTCACTATGGAACCAGGAAGTCTGGACGTGGAATAGTTATTGTAAACAATGATTGTGTCCTGGAACAGAAACTAGAGACCACCCAGCTGACTGAGATCCAGATCTGTTACAATCTAACTTTACTTTCATCATCAGAGGAACATTAAACTGTTGGGTTGGTATTTACCTGGAATATTCTGATATATTGGACCTTTAAAGACCCACCCTATGAAAATCGCAATTTTGTATATAATTGCTAGATGCCTCATCCCCACTGTTGGCCAATGGGGGCGAACGTCCGCAAATGGCAGCCATCTTACTACAGTGAACTCTCTCTCTCATAACAGTGTTTATGCTGCATGAACTTTTTAAATAATTATAACTTGCTCAAATTCACACAGATTTCGGATGGTTTAGGTTTTTCTAATTGTCATAGATGTAGTTATGACACTACCCCTAACCCTACTTATAATTATATAGTATTATTATTACGAATATTTATTACCAAAGCTTCTAGAGCAGAATTATAACCATGGACTCATATGAAAATACATGGTGCAATAAATATAAATAGGTTTTTATATATAATTAATATTTAGGCGTCTAAAACTCAGTTTACCAATATGAGAACATTACTAATACAATAAAATATTTATATTTTTATGTGTTTAGTTTGAACATGATAGTTCCAATACAATAGTATTTATATTTTGACGTCATCACATTATAATAAATGATAATAAAACATTCTCTTCATTGTCTGAAACATCTTGGACAGGAAAGTGACATTTGTAAAATAAATTAGGTACAAGATTTCCTTTTACAAATATACAAGAAATACAGTGTTGTGTTTGCTGCAGATCAGTTAAAGTCCTGAAGTCCTCAATGCAGATCAGAGTTGTGTCAGAGGGACAAAACCGTCTCTTCTCAGGACCAGTTCCTCCTCGTCTCTATGGAAACTTTAAAAACATGAAATGTACCAGATATATCAGTTATTATCAACACTTTCAGGACCTGTACTGTACATTAAGTAACTAATGATTATCCTCAGTATAATAACATCATATCTGACAGGTGACAGATGATCTGAAGGGTTCTTGTTTAGAAACAACAGTGATGTGAACATTTACAGGCTGCACTAAAGTCTGACATCTTCACTGATCAATAAAGTCTGAAATGTTCTGCATCATAACACAGGATGTTAATAACAAACCAAGCTGATTGTAAATAATATAACTGTATAACTCTGGGATCCACAACTGCTTGATGCATGATTAAGTAGTTTTTTTTTCAAGAAAAGCTGCAATTTTAACATGTTCATGCATCCAGAATTATAGTCACGTTAAAAACATTTATTAAACATCAAACCATTTGAAAATCCGTCCAGTTTTCAACGAGTTAAGAGTGTTTATGTCAGAGCGGATCACGTACAGTCATTCACTACAACACAGTCAGCCAGAGAGCTTCCCTGTAGCAAGATGGCCGCCGGTGATGCCGCCTAAAACGTTCTCAAGAGCCATCTAGCGATTATATGTTTTATGGCCTAATGTGTGAATCTCTCTGTCTGTATGGCAATGTGCGCGCGCATCATTTCGGGCGCGCGGAGGTTTTGACTAGTTTAATTCCAAACGTTTGACAGGACTGTGGCAGCAAAGCACGAGCTCCATATCTGTGCTAACTTCTAATAAAACCCAAGAAGAAGAAAAGTTGGAGGGACGAATGGTGGCGCAGTGTGTGCTGCTATTATGACGGCGTTTCTTGTCTTCGTTACAGGAATAGTTTCATTTTATGTGCTACTTTACTACTGCTTGTTCAAAGGAACACGATGCTCAAGTGCCCAGAAGATGAAGGGGAGGACGGTTATTGTTACAGGTAAGTAGCCTCGAGTATCAGCCACCCCGCCATTCACAGCTCCGACGACTCGAAAGCGGCTGCGCTTCTACACGGTACATTAAGGCCACGGACATAGTGAAGTCATGATGCATTCAAACACAACTCGTAAACTCCACAATCCATCGTAAAATTGCAATGATTCTAATTCAGAGGAATAAGTTTGGAGTTTAAATGTTTCATTCTGTTTGTAGTATTCGTTTACACTATAAATGATCTAACTAACATGCTGCAGTGAAAATCCTAAAATTAATTACAGATGCGTTGAACAACAGCGCACTGAAATAAGAATGTTACTATGAGGGCATTTTAAAAACACACTAGTAACCTGTGAAACTGTTTTTATTTAAAGTTTATCACACTTGGTTTGCTATATGGAAGTGGAGTTTATTTTTCGAGTGGTGTTGAATGCAACATGGAGACATGCGCCCCCTGCAACTAGAAGCGCAACTGATTTTATGACCGTCAGAAAAGCAGATTAGCACCAAATGTCACGGTGGTTAAACTCATCACTTAAGTATAAGTCAATGAGTTTATTTACACATAATGTTGAACTAAAAGTTCCTACGAATTCTGAGACTAGATAGAAAACATGTCCGTAAATCTATTAAATGATCTGCTCATAACACCCGTAAATACAGATTACAGGTGTAACTAGAAAAGCACTCAGAGAGCGCAGACCTCCGCTAAGTGGACATATTGTATAAAGTACTATGTCCAAATCCTTAAAAAAATTCCTGGATCCAGACGGTAATCCGGATCACCCCAAAATCTAATCAATTGTTCCTTTGGTCATTTCTGACCTTTCCTGAAAATTTCATCAAAATCCATTAGTTTTTGAGTTATCCTGCTAACAGACAGACAGATGAAAACATCACCTCCTTGGCGGAGGTAATTACAAGCTGTTCTTGAACCCTGTGGTAAACATGCAGGAGTCTCTCTAAAGAGGTTACGCTAATTATTTTTAGCTCAGCAGCCAAAATTGTAACTTTAAATATCGTGTGGGTTTTGAAACTGGAACACAGAAATCAAACTCATTTGATTATTTAAAACTTTTTCCATGTAGCTGCACCTGGAGATGAAGTTATGGACCGGACAATCTAATGAGGCTGGAGAATAAAATTTGACCAAATCAAACCATAAGTAAATTAAAAAAATGAGTAAATGTCTCTCTAGTGTTTCTGTTCAGGTTTTATCCAACGTGTCTGATTTATGAACTGGACTGACTTCTATTTTTACCTTCCTGGATTTTGTGTGAAAGACCAACAGAAAGCTGAATTAGTTTATTTGTCCTTGAGTTTGTGTTTTAATTGGACCATGTGAATCTTTTCCTGTTCAGGGAGCAACACCGGCATCGGAAGGTCGACGGCTCTTGAACTGGCAAAGCGAGGAGCCCGAGTGATCCTGGCCTGTCGCAGTAAGGAGAAGGCCGAGGCTGCAGCTTATCACATCCGCAGAGTGAGAAACGATGCCTTCAGCTGCCCGACACACTCACAACACACCTACATTTACTCATCTGTTTGGTAAACTAAGAGACAGTCTGCCACAGGTCACATTTACAGTGATGGAGTCAGGAGATGAGATCCATTTTTAAGTTTTAAAGATTTATGACTTTTTGTTGAAGTTGTAAAAACCTGTTTATTTCTCCTGAAATGAGTCACATTTTAGGAAAGTGCAGTTGTGGGTTGAGCAGCAGCTCAGTTTGAGGTTTGTTTGGTGTATATTGGACTGAAGTCAGAAGAAACAGGATAATGATGATTAAAATGTTTTTACTTGTAATAAACAGGAGCTTCATGCTAAAAAAACAAACACACCCACAAGAGCCTGGCTCCGCCCACTCACGATGGTCACCAGCCTGACTCCGCCCACTCCCAATGGTCACCAGCCTGACTCCGCCCACTCACAATGGTCACCGGTTCATCTCATGCTGGTGACCAGCCAGACTCTGCCCCCTCACCAGCCAGGCTCCTCCCCCTAATGCTGGTCACCAGCCTGACTCCGCCCACTCACAAAGGTCACCGGTTCATCTCATGCTGGTGACCAGCCAGACTCTGCCCCCCCCCACCAGCCAGGCTCCTCCCCCTAATGCTGGTGACCAGCCAGAATTTAGAAAGAAGTCTTTAAAAAAATCCGAACATCTGTGTTGTTCAGTGCTAACAGGCTAACCCAGCACCTGTGTCTTTTAGGAGACCGGGAACAGCCAGGTGGTCTTCATGAAACTGGACCTGGCGAGTCTGAATTCTGTTCGCAGGTTTGCTGAAACCTTTCTGAAGACGGAACCCAGACTGGACGTCCTCATCAACAATGCAGGTAAGCTGTTGGATGGGCTGTAGGAAGTCACTGTCCTGAGAGCAGATTTCATTGACTTTCAGGTTTTAGATAGAACCAGATTCTTTGCTGTTTAGGTGTGATGGGTCTGGGATGCACAGAAGATGGCTTTGATCTAACGTTTGGAGTGAATCACCTGGGACACTTCTTGCTCACCAGTCTCCTCCTGGAGAGGCTGAAGCGGTGTGGTCCCAGTCGAGTCCTCACCGTTTCTGCAGGTCTGCACCACTTTGGAAACATAGACCTTCGTCTGCTGGCTTCCAGGAAGGATTCGGTTTCTGGCACGTCCACCTGGTCCATGTTTCAAGCGTACTGCAGCAGCAAACTTTGTAATGTGCTTTTCACCAGAGAGCTGGCCAATCGGCTGGAGGACACCAGAGTCAGCTGCTTCGCCCTGCATCCAGGTCTGTCCCCACTGTAGACACCTGAGGACATGTCCAAAGTCGTATCAGTGTGGGTACTTTAGTAGAAAATAAAATTCCGTTCTTGCTAGTGTCAAACACTCCCTAAATAAACTCTGTGAAACATAAAGGCTTTGTGTACATAAACACAACGTACCTCGCTCTGCTTGTTAAAGGTGCAGACCACACCTTGAAAGCGCGTGTTACCTGCTCTCACTTGTTGTGTACGAGGCTACAAATCAACATGTGAGCAGAATGTGTTGTTTTGTGTCTAAAACTTTGGGAGCAAACATCTTAGTGATGTCACACTAACAATCATTTACATTTCTGATCCTCTCCTCCTCCCAGGATTCGTCGAAACACGACTGGGTCGGAACTTGAGCCAGTGGCAGCAGCTTCTCCTGATGCCGGTAGCAAAGCTCTTCTTCCTGGACCCTGAGGCGGGTTCTCAGACCACCCTGCACTGCGCCCTCCAGGAGGGCATCGAGCCTCTCAGTGGGCGCTACTACTCAGACTGTGTTCTGCAGCAGGTGGGGGCCACGGGGCGAGACGACGCTTTGGCACAGAAGCTGTGGGAAGTGAGTGAAAGGTTAACGGGCTTATCAAAGTAGACTGGATCCTCTGGTCCTTCCTCCAGCTGCCAGGAGCTACTGAGGAAGAACTGCACAGCCAGCTCTTGTACAAGCTGAGTAAGGTGTCCTCATGGTCCTGAATGTGTTACATAAACCTGAAGCACGGCGTCCACAGCAGTTGATGCATCACTGTGTTGGTCTAATGTTACTTAAATCTTTACGTCAACATCGTTATCTGCTTCTAACTCTTTAAGTGCCGCGTGTTTACTCCAACAGGCCACACCCACTGTCATCCCAGCCCAACAGGCCACACCCACTGTCATCCCAGCCCAACAGGCCCCACCCACTGTCATCCCAGCCCAACAGGCCCCACCCACTGTCATCCCAGCCCAAAAGGCCACACCCACTGTCATCTTAG
Source organism: Pachypanchax playfairii (assembly GCA_006937955.1). NCBI lineage: Eukaryota > Metazoa > Chordata > Actinopteri > Cyprinodontiformes > Aplocheilidae > Pachypanchax > Pachypanchax playfairii. The sequence goes on from SSNP01000104.1 coordinate 381,491, forward strand.
CCCAAAAGGCCACACCCACTGTCAGCCCAGCCCAACATGCCACACCCACTGTCATCTGAGCCCAAAAGGCCACACCCACTGTAATCCCAGCCCAACATGCCACACCCACTGTCATCCCAGCCCAACAGGCCACACCCACTGTCGACTGAGCCAAACAGGCCCCACCCACTGTCAGGTGTCACTGGATGATGACCGTTGTCTCTGCTTCACATGTCAGTGGTCAGCATGTTATGGCAGATTGTTTCTGTGCTTGTTAAAACCACAGGATTTATTTAAACCCTCTTAAAGACATTTTTAGCTTAAACTTGTAATTAGCTGTAACATACTAAAGTCATGTGACCCTGTCATGAATAAACATGTTTAAAGGAGATGAACACATGCAGTCAGATCTTTGTGCCGTGACCTGTTTATATACCTGACAGGTAGGTTTTGGAACTGAATCTTAGTTTGTGGAGCATGTGGCTGTTACTTGACTGCATGGACACGACTCTCAGTGTAGATCACCTGTACCTGCACAGGTGTAAACCTCCTGCTCCAAACAGCTGCTAGATCTTCTCACCAGGCCTGCGTTGGTGACCAGCAGGACCATCTGTGAAAACAGTGTCAGAACACACCAGTGGCACGTCACAGTGTTTTAATACTGGAAGATTTTAATCTTTATATTTTCATAAGATGTTTTTTATGAGACATACATGAATCAGCTGATCAACACGGTCAGGAGTCAAACTACAAAATGTTCATGGTTGACTTAAAAGACAAATGTGATGAGAAAAGAAACACACACACACACACACTCTGATGTGTTTCAGTACCAGCTTTAACCACAGGATGGCAGTAGTGGAACACTGTACAGTGTCTTCATGTCAGTCCTTGGCAGCTGTTTCTTGCAGCCCGGTCGTGGAGGACCTGAACTCAGCAGACCTGTGGATTCTGTTCATTATGAGGACTTGTTATTAGCACAGGGAGGCATGAGAGCAGGTCAGCTGTTTGCCAGCAGGACATTCTTCTGTACAGCCTGCTTCTTTAACCTGGGTGGTGGGGGTGAATACGCTTCCATGATGGATCCTTCCTCTCTCTCTCTCTCTCTCTCTCTCATGTTGTTTGTGTTGCACACTGAAAAGGCCTTTAGTTGTATTTTAATACATAAATGGTACATTGTTTTGTATCTGACTTGTTTTCTTACTGATCACTCAAAGCACAAATGTCATTCTAAAGATCTTCATTTGTTTGAAGAAGCTTTATGTCTGATATTATTTGGAATTAAACATCCTGATGTTGTTAACCCATCATGATACTGGTCCTGCTGATGGGGACCTTCCGTCCAGTCCAGATCTGTCTGTCTCCTGGAATCTCCTCCAGGCTCTTCAGACTGCTGGGAGACAGCAAACCTTCTGATAGGTACCGATGTTCCATCCTGGTGGAGGTGGACTACCTGTAGAACCTCTGTAGGATCCAGGTCTCTCCTACCAGTAAAGACATGGACACAAGTCTAATGTCAAACTACTGAAAACAGTCAAATAAAGATGATTGTGGAAGACTGCAGGTGTGTCCACTGAGGTGGAATCATGGGGCCGGTCATTTAACTGTAACTGTCCCAAATAACTGGACGTTTGATTCAGCCTCTGCAACAAAAGCACATAGAAAAGCAGCAGACTTCATCTAAATGTAATAATACCACAGAAGAAGAACTTCACTGCTGAATTTAAACAGCCTTAAAAACATTGTAGCTGTGTAAGATTGTCTCAGCGTAGCTGCATCCCAGTGGATTTATTGTTTTCTTTTACAGAACACCAGCTCATATACAAACATTTACACATCACAGGGTCAGATGTGCTTTCAGCTGCTGTGATGAAGCTGACAGTCTTCAACTTATTACAGAAGTTTTAATCAAGTTACATCTTTTCATTTGTCAAGGTGTTTTAATTATCTCTCCTCTCACCCCCGTGTGGCAAAAGCAAACCTCCATCATTTTTAAAAACCTTTTAAAAAATACATTAAATATATCACCTGGGTAAATGAGCACTCTCGTGCTTTTTGCAGTTCACTATAATCTAATGAGAAAATGCTGCTTGCTGAGCAGAGACTGTAAAACAGCATCATACCAGAGATTACTGCCACAAAAGCTATTAGATAGAAATGATACTATCTAGCTTGTTGTTATGGTAACAAATTGGCAATTACCTGCACTGAAAAATGTATTTGTCATGTATCTGTGTGGCATTTATCCATTAGCATAAATGTTATTGCTTGTGACGGCATGCTGTATTATTTATTGTTCATTTAACTGAACTGAAGGATAAACCTGGAGAAGATGTCGTCATACAGCTTATAAAAACAAACAGAACTTTTCTTTTCCACATTAATATAATAAGTCATCTGTGAGACGATGAAGCTGAAACCAGCTGATGGAAACTGTAGAATGATTTGAAACTGAATGCTTTTATCTGTTAACGATCACTTCCTGTTATGTTAACAAAAATCTAATATGAAAGTAACACTTTGCTGTAAACAATCACAACCATGATTATATAAGAACTTTAGTGATGAGCTGAGTTACATTATAACAAGGACAACATGACTAAACAGTGTCAGTTTAACAGAATAAATCCATCATCTCTATAATGACCTCTCTTTATATTATAATATCTTATACAGTATATATATTCTGTAATAAAATAGTATATATGATATAAATAATAATATGTATAATAATAGTTCATGAAATCTTTTTAACGTTGTTTTATTTCCATCATGTCACAGAAAAACTGTGCTGCACGTTTATAGTTTAAAGACCAGTTTAATTACAAAAATCCTCTTCTTTAAACTTTAATTAGATATTTATAAATGTCCAGATGTGAAAACGTGTTCTTGACATCTGGAGCTGTGCACATGTGAGTGCTCATAACATGAACAGGAATGTGTCGTCAGATTCAGGGTTTAAAACGGCCTCTAATGCAGCATTTGTAGTAAGAAGATAATGTAAAAATGTCACCTTGTATTTTTCAGGTTATCTGTGTGTGATATTACAGTTTTTTCATCATGATCTGAAGCTTTTAGGAGACAAAAGGAAAAGACAAGAAATCTATCAGGGAGCAAATACTTTTCACAGTTCTATGTGGACTGAATCAGCTGATGTTCTGCTGGTCTGAGGCTGGAGACCACCTCCCGTCTTACAGGACATTAACCAGCCATACTTTTTGTTTTGCAGATTACACCACTGAGGTCCCTCAGACCTGCAGCCATACTCACACTTACAGCTAATTAACATCTCAGCAGTCATGTAACGAGGTGCCTTACCAACACTCACCACATGGGGGAGCAGCAGTAAAGTGTAAACACTTCACTCTTAATGTCAATGTTTTATGACATCACAGCTAGTCTGACAAATACAGGAGGCCTATTTCTGTCTTTTGTTTACTGATACATCCAACCGAATGTGGTTCCTTATGAGGATAAGCTGTTACACAGCAGGTGTAAAACTGATGCCAGCACTTTCCTTTCTACTCCAAAGTCCAGCTGCATCTTCTGTAACATCATCTACTCATGATTCATTCTGAACATTTTCACTCAAATAAAGAAGTTTACTGTAAAACTTACAGTGCAGAACTCAAGGTTGGACCCTAAACTTAAACATGCAGTTCTGAGGGAATTAAAAGGGGCTTCATCAGGGTTGGATGGTGCCTTTTCATCCACATCAATCCACCAAGAAGGAGATTATTTATTTATTTATTTAGCTGATATGTGGTTGTTGAAGTTTTCCCTTTAGGATTTACTCACTCTATAGTGAAGGTCACTTTAATCCATTTATTATTATTAGTTTAAGGGACCATGTTTGGCTCCATAAACATGAAATAAGATGAAGATGAAAAATCCAACCTGCACCTGTGTTTCGGCGTGAGAACTCGCTCAGCTGGTTCCTCATCTTTTCTGAGGTTCCCTCTCCAGATATTTATATGATCCTTGAATCTCATGTCAGCAGGAGATGAGCTCTGACATGACCACCTGATGCACCATCACAGTGACACACCTGTATCCTGCAGATGTGGCAAACTGGATTTTAGTCCTTGTTTTTATCTATACAGTTTCAAACAAATTGTGTGTGTGTGTGTGTGTGTGTGTGTGTGTGGGGGGGGGTTTGTATTTCTGACCTCCTGGGGACCCGTTTCCTGACTTTTACTATCTTTCTGGGGTCCGAGGGTTCTTGTGGGGACTGAAGCCTGGTCCCCATGAGGGGGACTCCCCTTTTTAGGGTTAGGGGTTAGGTTTATAGGTATGGTGTGAATAGAGTTTTAGTTAGTCTTAGGGTTAGTTATAGATCAGTAATGGTTAAGGTTAGTAAAAGGGTTTGGGTTAGGTATAAATCTAGTTACTAAAATCAATGGAAGTCAATGGACGGTCCCCATAAGGATACCAAAACACACTTGTGTGTGTGCGCGCACGGCCTGGTCCTTCTAAAGTCTCTGGATCTTTATTGTTATATTTTTTTAACTTATCTATTATTGACTGGTATGTTGGTAAACTCTGCTGAACAGACTCATCCATCCATCCATCCATCCATCCATCCATCCATCCATCCATCCATCCATCCATCCATCCATCCATCCATCCATCCATCCGTCCATCCATCCGTCCGTCCGTCCGTCCGTCCGTCCGTCCGTCCATCCATCCATCCCTCCCTCCCTCCGTCCGTCCATCCATCCATCCATCCATCCATCCATCCATCCATCCATCCATCCATCCATCCATCCATCCATCATCCGTCCGTCCGTCCGTCCGTCCGTCCGTCCATCCATCCATCCCTCCCTCCCTCCGTCCGTCCATCCATCCATCCATCCATCCATCCATCCATCATCCGTCCGTCCGTCCCTCCATCCGTCCGTCCCTCCATCCATCATCCGTCCGTCCGTCCATCCATCCATCCCTCCCTCCCTCCGTCCGTCCATCCATCCATCCATCCATCCATCCATCCATCATCCGTCCGTCCGTCCCTCCGTCCGTCCGTCCCTCCATCCATCATCCGTCCGTCCGTCCGTCCCTCCGTCCGTCCGTCCATCCATCCATCCATCCATCCATCCATCCATCCATCCATCCATCCATCCATCCATCCATCCATCCATCATCCATCCCTCCATCCATCCATCCATCCATCCATCCATCCATCCATCCATTAGAATGACAGTATTTGAACTGGAGTACCTGGAGAAAATCCCATGTAAATTCTGCACTAGAAGGTCCAATGGGGTGTTGAACCTGCAACCTTTTTGTAATGCTGCTAGCTATAACACTTCTTCGCTATATTTAGAAATAAAAAAAAATCAGTATTTTGAAAGAAAATGGAAAAATCACCAAACTGTTTTAAAGCTCCAGCTGAACTTGAAGTTCCCACTGTAGAGGTCATTTAACACTGACCTCCTTTCCAGTGCTTCAGGACTGGAACTTGATCAGAAAGTCATGTGACAGAGCAGGATGGAGGAGGAACATCCTTTACCCTGCACCTCTTCCTTCTTACCTGCTCTCCTGGCTTGGTTGTCTAATGACAGCTGTGATGGAACAGTCATGCTCTGTGATCACACCAGCCGGCTGCTTTTTGTCTCTGCTGCTGACTCTCTCAGCTCTGCAGGTCAAACAGAGTCTTGCTTCTCACATATCACCCCTGATCTTAACTGGCACCTCGTCAAATCTTATTTCAGAGGCGATCTAGTTTGTTTTGTAAAAATGCATATGTATGTGTTTATGTATATGTTGCCACAATCTGCAGACAAGAAAACTTGGCAGCAGAAAGTATAATTTTCCTTGGCTCAGGAACAGTATGGAGGCTTCACTGCAGCTGGGTGCATTTCCCACTGTTTGCCTGAACACATTCACTCATTTGGAGACGGTGAACAGCTCTGCCTATTAAAATGTAAATTTCCTCTCCCTGGAGTTACAGGAACAGCAGCGACAGGTGAGCCCAGAGTGGGATGCAGCAGGGAAAGAAGGAGGAGCTGGTGGGAGTGAGAGGTGTATGGGGCTAAAGGGTAGATCTGACTTTCACCATGCAGAGGTTTCCAGATAGGAAGCATGTGGTTGAATAAAATGCTTCACTGACGAGGCCCACCAACAGACTCAAGAGCTCAGGCTAGAGACAAGAGGTGACCAGGTTGTTCCTCCACTGCAACTCTCTTCTAAGTTCAAACCAGTCTGACTATGTCATGATTTTATTTCAAACCTGTTTCAAGTATTTTAACCTTATATTTTCCACAAAATGGTAGGAGTGTTAAAACACCTTAAAAAGCCCACCGATCTGTATGGTATCTTACAGGAAATGTTTAAGGACTAAGACTGGGTTTATTACAACTGTCAGATACTGAAATAAAAGAATAGTAGTAGTAGTAATACTAAAAAAGTGGACTATTTCTGGAGAAATTTGGACTGTTCTAAAGCAGCTCTTGCACAAATTTCTAGAGACAATGAAGCTCAGTGCTGATTTGCTACTTTATTGCCTGGCTTTCAGACAATATGAGCAGACAGAGATTTGAAGAGGAGCAGCAAAAGAAAAGGAGATGGGATAGCTGTCCTTTTAACTTAAGATGGTGTCATGAGGACACGATGCTGTGTCTCTGTAATCCAGATATTGAACTCTTAGCTGTTGGTTTTCGTCCATTTTACTTATGGAGGGAATTCACAAGTATTATTTTAGTAGCAGTTTACATTCCACCATCAGCTGATGCGACTCTGCATGCGACATCATTGGCTCAACTGTTGCTAAGCTACAAACACAACACTTTACTGCATTTGTAGCAACATCTGGAGATTTTAATCCCCCTCTTTATCTTCTACACTGCCAACATTTCAACAGTTTGTCAGCTGCTCCACTAGAGAAAACAAAACCCTGGACTCGTTCTATGTAAATATCAGGGATGCATACAGGTCCTTTGCACGACCTGCTCTTGGCAAGGTAGATCATAATCTTGTTTTTCTCTGCTCAGTGTACAAACCCATTGTCCAGAGGCAACATGTGATCAAAAGAACTGTGAGGAGGTGGTCACAGGAAGCTGAAGAAATTCTTCGAAGATGTTTTGAAGCTACAGACTGGGATGTACTCTGTGAGCCACATGGAGAGGATGTCAATGCTATGACTGAGTGTTTGACTGATTATTTAAACTTCTGTGTGGACAACATCATTCCAACCAGAACAGGGAATTGTTTCCCCAATAACAAACCCTGGATCACCAGAGACCTGTAAGAACTGCTGAACAAGAAAAAAAGAGCTTTCAGGGAGGGAGACAGGGATACATTGAGATGTGGACAAAGAGAACTTAAAGTGAAGATTAGAAGCAACGAGGAGGTGTACTGGAAAAAACTGGAGAACAAGCTCCAGCAAAACAGTATAAGAGATGTGTGGTCAGGGATGAAAAAGATCATAGACTTTAAGCAGAAGGAGGATCACTTAGATGGAAGTCTGGTGGACACAGGTCCACAATCACCTGGATAAAGGACTACCTGACAAACAGATCACAGTTTGTGAGACTGAAGAGTTGTATGTCTGACCAGGTGATCAGCAGCACAGGAGCACCACAGGGGACTGTACTCTCACCATTCCTTTTCACTCTGTACACCTCAGACTTTCAGTCCAGGTCAGAATCCTGTCATCTACAAAAATACTCTGATGACTCTGCAGGTGTTGATGGATCCGAAATGGAAATTGTGTTCTGGTGTGGAAACAATCATCTCATCTTGAATGTGAACAAGACAAAGGAGATGATTGTGGATTTTAGGAGGAACAGCAACAAAAACAATAAAACAAAAAACACAAAAACCAGACTGAGTTAAACTAAATGCAGGTTGACGAGTCACAATCTCCTGTTAGAAGATCCTCTGAACTGATGTTATGAAGTTGGAGCTTCTGGTTTCTCACATCAGCTCCATGTTCACAGAAGGAAACATGAAGCTTTAAAAGAACATCAGAACTTCAGTGAAACACGGAGGGTCTGGATTCAGTTCTGGATCTGCTGCATCTGGTTCAGAGTGTCCTGAATCTGCAGGTTACAATGAAACCTGAAGACTATCCAGACCTTCTGGAGTGAGACATTCTGCTCAGTGTCCATCAGGTCATGGTCCAACAGGATACTGATCCAGAACACACCAAGACTGGATCAGAACCAGAACTGGACTGTTCTAAAGTTCTTCTCTTAGTCCTGATCTACATCCTGTTGAACATCTGTGGAAGGAGCTGAAACATCTGGAGAAGGAACCTTTAGACCAGAGACAGCTGGAGCAGGTTGGTCATGAGGAGCAGGTCAGAACACCTGTGGACAGGTGCAGGAGTCTCACTGAGTCTTACAGGAACCAGCTGACTGCAGGGATCCAGTCAAAGGTTGTTCAACAGATGATAAAGTTAAATGTTCCATCATGTTGTTCCAGGTCACTTTCATTAGTTTCATTGTTTAATAACTCTGTTGAACCACAGTCATAAGTAATGACTTCTTTTATTTCTTATTGTGAAAGTATTTCAGTGATCTGTGTGTGTCAGTGAACTTCCTGCCACTATAATAACATGAAACAGTCATATCAATGTGGAAAATACCTACAAATCTGACCCCATGTTTGAATATAGAAACTTTCTGTTGGACTGGAGGAAGTGACTCCAACCCTGCAGTGGTCAGGAAACACGTCTGTATGAGTTTAACACATTCCTGCTCAGGAGGATCATCACAGCCTGCTGTTAGTCTCCAGGAATCAGGCTGCACTTCTAGACCATTCTGTGTGATAACTCTAAAAACATATAAATCTAAAAGGAATGAGACATAAACTGAGTTAAACAAGATACAAATCACTACCCGATTACATGTAAAAAAATATACTGTTTGTGCAAATTAGAAAAGTTTTAAGGCTTTTGTAAAATTCAGACTACCTCAATGACAGTGACATCATCACACTAAGCTGAACATTCTGAAGAAAACCTGCTGCAACCACAGAACTCAAACTGCACTTGTGCAAAAAACAATGAAACATCTCAAAATTCCAGTTTCTTCATATAAAGTCCAGTTTTCTGTGACCTGTTTAAACTTATTTCTAAAAGAAGATCACCTGATCTGAAGGAAGCTCCGTTTTCTGACTCATTTGGCTTAAATAAGAAACAAAAACTCTTGCTTGTCACGGTTCTGGGGTTTGGGTTTTCCTTTCTGGTCTGTGAGGGTTTTGTTCTGTAGTGTTTTCACTGGTGGGATTGCTGCAGCTGCTGTGTGGTGTGTGCTGTCTCCACTAATCATCTCTGCAGGGTGTGACAGCTCTCATCAGTGGCTGCAGGTGTGGATCATTACCCAGCTCAGGTGAGCTGGGTATTTAAGCAGAGGAGCAAGAAGAGACAGACGCCAGCTCGTTCCACTCATACTGTGGCACAGATCGGCCAGAGACATTTTAATGACAGTTTCATGTTAGTTTCTACTAACCTGCCCTCTCTCCCGCTTCTCTCAGTTTCACGTCCAGGAGCTTTATCCGGATCCGACGCCTTTCCTAGGATCCGTACCTCCTGTCCTGGAGAGCAGCCGCTTCCACAGGCTCTCACGCTGGTTTGGCTTTCCCCGGACCTGCTCTCCGCCCGTCTCTTCCTCACCGGGGCTTTCTAACGTCGCGCGCTTTGCGGCGTTCTCTCTCCCCGGTGCGCTGTCTGTCTCTGGTCTCCTCCGGATCCACACCTCCCCGGTCAGCACGCGGCTGTCACCCCTGCCACAGTCTCAGCTGTGGAGACAGCACCCCGTCCCGGGCTTCCTCGTTTTTCCTCGACTCCTGGGGCTCCACCCCCGCTGCAGTGTCTTCGGATCCCACCTTCCGCAACTACAGCTTCACCTCACAGTAAGTGTGGTTGCACTTTCCCCGCGCACTGCAGCGGGTCGTGTTGCTTGTGTTCTAACGAGTCTCTTCCCCCAGGATCGAGTCTCTTCCCCGCCTCAGTTCCAGTCCTGGTTTCATCGAGCACATTACACTGTTTTGTTCTGTTGTCTCGTGCACCTTTTATAATAAATTCACTTCCCCTGATTTACGTTTCCCTGTATGTGTTTGGAGTTGGGTCGCTCTTGGGGTTCGAACTAACACCCCCTGGTGGGAATCATGACAGGACGAGCTGGCCACCAGAACCCCCAGACCCAGCTCCAGACGGCACTAGACCCGGCAGGGGATCTTAGGTTCTCCCCCCATCTCGTTAGGGAGATCCAGCTCCCCATGGAGCGACTGAACCGGGTTCTGGCAGCGGCGCTCAAGTCCACGGACTTAAACTACATCCACTCTGCTCTGACTATTGCACAGGACATTATTATTCAACACCCCCAGCTTGGGCAGCTTCCCCTGGTCTCTGAACTTTCCAATAACCTGGCCATAGCCCGGGGAAGCTGCACCATCTACAGACTGTCTCAGGCTCATGCCTGCTCCTCATCCGCCGCTGCCAGTTCCCCAGCACCCACCGTCCCACTCGGTGTCTCGGGTGCCTTGTCCGCTCTTCAGTCCTCCGCTGCTCGGACCTGCTCCGAGTTGCGCACGGGTCCGAGCCCCGTCTCAGAGAGCTCCCCAGCACCCGCCGTTTCACTCGGTGTCTCGGGTGTTTTTTCCGCTCTCCACTGCTCCGCTGCTCGGACCTGCTCCGAGTTGCGCACGGGTCCCAGCCCCGTTT
>SSNP01000104.1:394332-399332 GCA_006937955.1 Pachypanchax playfairii
GTGTGTGTCAGTGAACTTCCTGCCACTATAATAACATGAAACAGTCATATCAATGTGGAAAATACCTACAAATCTGACCCCATGTTTGAATATAGAAACTTTCTGTTGGACTGGAGGAAGTGACTCCAACCCTGCAGTGGTCAGGAAACACGTCTGTATGAGTTTAACACATTCCTGCTCAGGAGGATCATCACAGCCTGCTGTTAGTCTCCAGGAATCAGGCTGCACTTCTAGACCATTCTGTGTGATAACTCTAAAAACATATAAATCTAAAAGGAATGAGACATAAACTGAGTTAAACAAGATACAAATCACTACCCGATTACATGTAAAAAAATATACTGTTTGTGCAAATTAGAAAAGTTTTAAGGCTTTTGTAAAATTCAGACTACCTCAATGACAGTGACATCATCACACTAAGCTGAACATTCTGAAGAAAACCTGCTGCAACCACAGAACTCAAACTGCACTTGTGCAAAAAACAATGAAACATCTCAAAATTCCAGTTTCTTCATATAAAGTCCAGTTTTCTGTGACCTGTTTAAACTTATTTCTAAAAGAAGATCACCTGATCTGAAGGAAGCTCCGTTTTCTGACTCATTTGGCTTAAATAAGAAACAAAAACTCTTGCTTGTCACGGTTCTGGGGTTTGGGTTTTCCTTTCTGGTCTGTGAGGGTTTTGTTCTGTAGTGTTTTCACTGGTGGGATTGCTGCAGCTGCTGTGTGGTGTGTGCTGTCTCCACTAATCATCTCTGCAGGGTGTGACAGCTCTCATCAGTGGCTGCAGGTGTGGATCATTACCCAGCTCAGGTGAGCTGGGTATTTAAGCAGAGGAGCAAGAAGAGACAGACGCCAGCTCGTTCCACTCATACTGTGGTACAGATCGGCCAGAGACATTTTAATGACAGTTTCATGTTAGTTTCTACTAACCTGCCCTCTCTCCCGCTTCTCTCAGTTTCACGTCCAGGAGCTTTATCCGGATCCGACGCCTTTCCTAGGATCCGTACCTCCTGTCCTGGAGAGCAGCCGCTTCCACAGGCTCTCACGCTGGTTTGGCTTTCCCCGGACCTGCTCTCCGCCCGTCTCTTCCTCACCGGGGCTTTCTAACGTCGCGCGCTTTGCGGCGTTCTCTCTCCCCGGTGCGCTGTCTGTCTCTGGTCTCCTCCGGATCCACACCTCCCCGGTCAGCACGCGGCTGTCACCCCTGCCACAGTCTCAGCTGTGGAGACAGCACCCCGTCCCGGGCTTCCTCGTTTTTCCTCGACTCCTGGGGCTCCACCCCCGCTGCAGTGTCTTCGGATCCCACCTTCCGCAACTACAGCTTCACCTCACAGTAAGTGTGGTTGCACTTTCCCCGCGCACTGCAGCGGGTCGTGTTGCTTGTGTTCTAACGAGTCTCTTCCCCCAGGATCGAGTCTCTTCCCCGCCTCAGTTCCAGTCCTGGTTTCATCGAGCACATTACACTGTTTTGTTCTGTTGTCTCGTGCACCTTTTATAATAAATTCACTTCCCCTGATTTACGTTTCCCTGTATGTGTTTGGAGTTGGGTCGCTCTTGGGGTTCGAACTAACACCCCCTGGTGGGAATCATGACATTGCTGTGTTTATAAAAATCCTTCAGATCCTTTTGAGAGCTCATTATTTAGTAACACTCATTAAGAGTGTAGTTTATAATGTTTGAAGGTAATAAGACACATGCAGAAGGATAAAGAACAATATTTGGAGACTTTGAGAAAACGGTTATAATAACTAAGACACCATGCAGCACCAGAAGACTGATTTCAGTTATAAAGTTATGAAACACCATCACGGGGCTCAGCTGCATCACACAATGGAACTTCAAACACATCCTTCATGGAAGCTACAGGTGGATGTTGAAGTTGGAGGTTTGTTGAACAGCGTCTGTAACTATATAAATGAATGTAAGTGTTGGTGTGGATCAGCTGTTCCACCGGGTTCCAAAACCAACTACAGTGTTACATTTATGTGACTGTTGACACGGACCTCGTGTATTATACAAACAGTCTGATGTATTTTCATCCCTTTACCAAGTTATAGTATTTTGCAAGTTCAGGAAACCTCTACCTGAAGTCAGGGTCTTAAAATCGAGACCATGACCTCATAACTGATGAAACTGTTAAACAGAAGGAAATAATTGTTTTTAATTAACTGATTTTTTTTGTCAGTCTGCAGTGAAAAGATTAAAAATTAAAACTGACGAGTGACTTTAATATTCAGTCCAACTGTTTCTTATGTTGTAAATAAGCATCATTTTGAAGTTGTTAGAAAGTCTCACTAGATGGCGCTGTGATCACACTGCAGTTTGCACCAGTCAGCAGAGGTTTTTGTTTGTATTTTTTTTAAAAACAAAACAGAAAATACAAAAATGTGGATGAACATTAAGACACAGACATGTTTTTATTTACTCTTCTGATACAACATAAGGTTTGAAGTTCAGACTTCAAAAGGCTTGGACGCTCCTAAAATACACTGTCTCCCTTGGAACTGTCTAGGAAGGACTCAACTCTGGCGGGTCACAATGATTTATCTGTAACACAACCATGCCAGTCTGATGTCCACTGCATAGCAGAACTTGTCTCGTGTGTCCACCCTCAAACATGACAAGACACGTTTTAACCAAGATGTGTTCCTTCAAATGTCTTTCAAAGTAAAAGCCTTTAAGCTGTTTGCTAATTCAGACAATAAGGAGGATTTTCTGTAAACAGCTGTTAACAAGTCATTTAGTACAAGACTCTAGCTAAACGTAAGATCATGTTTGTCTATTTTTATTGATTAAAAAAATGTTGCTTAGAAACTAAAATGACCTGCAGCTAGTAGCAACTTTGACACAACTCAGACACAGAAGGACATTTATTAGTTTAATGATAATAATCCACTCATCAATAGACCTGGTACAGTCATGGAACTACCTGGAGGAACATGGGACAGGTGAGTCCTAGTGAGCAGGAGTGGACAGCTAAAGTGATCTGGTGCAGGGAGGCAGGTGTGTGACATCACCAGGTGAGTACCTTTACAGGTAGGAGAATATGATGACCGGTAATAAGTAGACATGTATGTTATCAAGAGGAGAGAGACTGGAGACTTAAACTGGGTTAGGAAGCTGCAAGATGGAAACAGGAAGTACATGACTGCACAGTCACATGAGACAGGAGAGAAAGCAGACCCCCCCCCCCCAAAAGAAAGGTTCAGGAGTAATTCACAGACAGGTAATCCAGGTAAACAATAATCCATAATCCAACCTGTGTGATATTTCTCTTGACAGGTTTAATGAGGTTTACGATACAGAAAGGAGGCGGGCTGGAGGCGTCGTGATAGAACCAGGTAAACGTGAAACTCCAGAAGGGGTCAGGTAAGGTCACGTCTGATGAGTCAGAAGAAGGTTTTGATGATCCATCCAGGATCTCATGACCAGGTGAGAGTTGGAACACAGACAGACCAGTAAATCTAGAGCTTTGCCTTTCAGCTCAGCTTCTTCTTCACTACATGAGACCAAAGCAGCTCCTTCATCACTGAAGATGAAGCTCCAGACCTTCAGTCCATCTTCTGCTCCATCATGTATCATGAACAAGAAGTCCAGATACTTAAACTCCTCCACTTGAGACAAAGACACACGACCAACCTGAAGGAACATCACACCTTATTCTGGTATTGAACCAGGACCTCAGATTTTGAGAAGCTGACTCTCATCCCAATATGTTTGTGTAGATTCTTATTCATCCAGGACATGTTCAATCCAAAAACATTTTTCAAAAAAGCAACTGGTCTTCTAGTCTCTTCTTCTTGATAACATTTTGTCTCTCATCTAAGATTATTCTTCAGTTCTAACCAGGTTTGGGAGTTTCAGGCTTATAAGTGGTTTGGACCAGCCTCGTTAGAGTCACATGAGTATCTGGCTCACCGTCCCATCAAGTTATCATTATATCTTTGTTCCCTAAGACTTGTTTATGCAGGTGTTGTAGTTACCTGATTAGCAGTTTGATTATTCTGAAACCACATTGGAAGTTGAGACAAAGCAGCATTGTAGGTGTTAGATAAGTGAACCTAAGTCCACCTCCCCTGTTCAGACTGGGTTTTTTCTTTTTAACATATATGGCTTCCTCCATTGGCACTAAACAGCTGCTTCACACTCAGCTGTGAACTGTCCCAGTGCACGCTGAAGGTCATGGCTCAAAGACACCAACAGAAACACATCATCTGTAAAAAACAGAGATGAGATCCTGAGATTCCCAAACCAGACACCCTCCTCACCACGGCTGCACCTTGAGATCCAGTCCATGAACACCACAAACAGAACTGTTGACAAGGGAACAAGCTCGACTTACTGCAGAGAATGCTGACATAGTTCTTGTTTTGGTTGTACAATGACAGAATAGCCCATAGAAGTGGACCTGAGACCCTGTACTCCTGCAGCACCCCCAAAAATAGCCTTGGGGGACCTGGTCATAGGCCCTCTCCAAATTCACAAAACATATGTGGACCAAAGAGGAAAATTTCCATGAGCATCTCCATGAGGATAAATATCTGGTATGATGTTCCACGACCAGGCCGAAAGTCACACTGCTGCACCTGAATATGGTTTGACAATCTGTTGAACCCTGTGTAGCATCCTCTCCTGCCACGGGACTTACCACCAGGTGGTGATCAGTTGACAGCTCTGCCCCTCTCTTTACCCAAGTGTCCCACATACAGGGTCTTAGGTCTGATGATATAATTATAAAACCAATTATCGACCTATGGCCCAAAGTGGCCTGGAGTGACAAAGTGACACAGAGTGACTTGTTTACATGAACTTCCAGGGGGAATTTGTTTGAGTGCCAAAGTAAGAGAAGACAGATTAGGGCAGGCTTCAGAATTTCAGACAACCTTGAGTCTCTCTGGTCCCTTGATGGTGAATCCAGAACAGAACAACAGAATCCCCAGATGGCACCCCCTCCGGTACACCATCAAGAGACACCAAGGAGGCTGGATATTCTGAACTAC
>SSNP01000104.1:409332-411832 GCA_006937955.1 Pachypanchax playfairii
TTGTGCCTGTGATAAAGGAAGCATGAACATTTAAATGGGCTGGGTCCCTGGTGGCATTAAGTTCTTACCATATTGGGCTGCATTCAGGCCTGCAGTGTGAACAGCCAACTGCAGCCAACCACTGAGCTTTGCTGGGCTTAAATTTTACACCTCCATTTACTCTCTTCCCTCCTTTTTCCCTCCTAATCTGTGTATTTTCTACCAGTCTCACTTTCTAACAGATAAGACAACAAACAGCGAGTGTAGAACTATGTAGTATCCTGCCTGACAATGAAAAGTTTGTCAAATAGATTATTTTATGATTGCATGGCTCAGAGCTTTGAGCTTCTCTTACTTTACACCACTAATTAAAGACAAGTTAATTTAAGTGGCTATAATCTTTTTGTTTTTAAAGTCTTTTGGTGACTTAGTTGTCTTTTTTCAATTTCACAGCTTGCTTCACCAATTTAAAGCTACTTAGAACCTTTCACAGTTATTTTCTAACACTCTGATTTGGACAGAAACTATCAATATAGGCAGTGTTGCTAAAGTGTGTATGAAGCTGGTCTTCAAGCTGAAACACATTGTTTTAAAGAATGTCTCTATCTTACTACTACTACTACTACTACTACTACTACTACTACTACTACTACTACTGTCATTTAGCAGACGCTTTTATCCAAAGCGACTTACATTGAGAGAACATACAAGCAAGAATTCAAAGAGAAGGAAAAAAATATAAGGAGGTGGACTGTTTGGAGTCCAGTTTAATTCCGACGCTGATACATCAAGTGTATCAATTTTTTTTTTTTTTTTTTGTGAGAGATAAATTCTCAAATCGCTATCATAAATCATAAATTAATCCTACATTAAGACTGAAAGTGTTCTTTAAAGAGGTGAGTCTTAAGTCTGCTCTTAAAAGTAGCTGCAGACTCTGAGGATCGGACCGAGTTTGGTAGGTCATTCCACCATCGGGGGACAACAGAGGAGAAGAGTTTGGAACATGATCTCATGCCACGTTGTGGTGGAAGCGCTAGGCGTCTTTCAGCGGCTGAGCGTAGCTGACGCGTGGGAATGTAGGTTTGGATGAAGGAGTGAAGGTAAGTAGGAGCTGTGTGTGTTAGAGTCTGGTAAGCCAGAAGCAGAGCTTTGTATTTGATGCGTGCTGCAACTGGAAGCCAGTGCAGAGAAATGAGCAATGGAGTGACATGAGCCCTCTTGGGCTGGTTGAAGACCAGACGCACTGCTGCGTTCTGAATCATCTGCAGAGGTTTAACCGAGGACGCCGGAAGACCGGCCAGCAATGAGTTGCAGTAGTCGATCCGGGACAAGACCAGGGCCTGGACCAGAAGCTGTGGGGTGTGGTCTGTGAGGAAGGCTCTGATTTTCCTGATGTTGTAAAGCGCGAATCGACATGAGCGAGCTACGGAGTTAACCTGCTCTTTGAAGGACAGCTGGTTGTCCAGTATGACACCAAGGTTTCTAGCGGAGGTTTTGGGGAACAGCGTGATGGAGTCAAGCTGCACGCTTATCTGAGGAGGTAAGGAGTTACTGGCAGGACAGACAATGAGGTCAGTTTTGGACAGATTAAGCTGAAGGTGGCGATCCCTCATCCACGCCGAGATATCTGAGAGGCAGGCAGATATCCGCACTGAGACAGAGGTATCGTCTGGAGGGAACGAGAGGAGGAGCTGAGTGTCGTCAGCGTAGCAATGGTAGGAGAAGCCATGGGAGCGAATGATCTCGCCTAATGAGGTGGTGTATAAAGAGAAGAGGAGAGGACCAAGGACCGAGCCCTGCGGGACACCCGTCGCCAGCTCATGCAGACTGGACATCTGTCCATGCCACGAGACTCTGAAAGATCTTTCCGCAAGGTACGAGGTGAACCACGAGAGGACCGGTCCCGAGATGCCAAGCTTAGATAGCGTCGAGAGGAGAATGAGGTGGTTGACGGTGTCAAAAGCAGCAGACAGGTCAAGGAGTACGAGTACTGAGGAGAGACCAGCCAATCTGGCAACCCGTAGTGACTCTGCAACTGAGAGAAGAGCGGTTTCAGTGGAATGGCCTCGCTTAAAGCCTGATTGATAAGGAGGATCTTGAAGTGTAAAAAGGTTTATTTAGATTTAGGTACAAATAAGTTTTGATGTTACTGGATAAAAGTATATTTAAAGAGGTCATTTCACATGAATTTCATGACTTTGTGGTTATTTCTGAAGTTTTTGATTTGATTTGATTTGATATACCTTTATTGTCCCATGGGGGGAAATTACATGAAGATACAGAGAACAGCTTGACTGTCACTCTCCTGGCTGCCAGACCCACTTGAGGCCGGCGCACATTGCTCAGGTCAGCCCAACGTAACACAGGAGAATACATACATACATACATACATATACGTACAGAAGAACGCATAAACCTATGTGTTTATGCGTATACCCTGTAATAACCTGTAATATGAAACATTTTATATCTAAAAAAACATTAGGAAACACTGATTAACAGACCTTTCAATCTGTCTGCG
>SSNP01000104.1:423920-426420 GCA_006937955.1 Pachypanchax playfairii
TCTATTTCAGTGAACTTTGTGAGGTTTTCAGTTTGTGTTCTTGACCATATTCCTTGAGTTCATTTTGAAATATTTCCTTTGTTTTAGTTTTATCCAGTTAAATTTTCAGTTCATGATCTTTTGATTTTCTTATGTTTGTATATCTGTCATTTTCTCTGGTTCTTTAATCATTCTGTCTTCAGTTTAATCCTCGTGTTCTTCACTGTTCCTCCTTATCTGATGTTCATTGTTCACACCTGCTTTCTATCAGATCACATCTCTGTGTAAATGAAGCCTGTCTTTCCTCTCAGTCCTTGTCAGATTGTGTCTTACCGTGTCTACTGTGTCTTCTCAGCTCACCCTTTTGTTACCGTCCTCCAGGTGACATCACAGGAACATCCTGCCTACAAGCCAACGGAGGTCCGACCAAATGATCCTGTACCTGTTCCAGCCTTTGAGTCAGTGGAGGTCATGATGGTCACATTTCCACTTCCTGTTCTGAGGCATGATGCCGCTACATGCCTTCAGTGGTCCTTGATGTCATGCCACTTCCTGAATCTGGTGGACTGGATGAAACCTGGTCTCCAGACTCCTGCAGTATGTTCCTGTTGCCTGATGTCAGGAGGATGTTTTCCATCATACACTGAATGTGGATTCGATTCCAGAGAACATTTTTATTGGAATGGTATTACTTATCAAATGAACTCATTTATAACTCAGTGATGTGTCCAGTATCACACTGAGGATGTGCACTTGAGTGTTTTTTATTCTTGTAGTCTATAAATGAGTGACTCTAATATAGATATAAAACAAACAGAATCATTTTGAATAAACATAGAAATGGAGGAGATGAGAGTTTACAGGTAGGATCTCAGGTGAGAGGACAGGTGTTCCAGTTCTGTTGGAGGTTTAAACTTCTACAAACTGAACTGATAATATTTAGTTTTCTGTGTTAGCGTGTAAACGATTTCAGATTTATACTGAACTTCATCTTAACCCTTTTTAGCTGATGGACGACACCACAAGTTATACAGGATGCATTAACTATTAAAAGTAGTAAACAAATAACAGCAGAGTTTGTACAAGGTTTTTTAGCAACAGACTCTAAAATGTTCATCCCATCTCATGTATTTATTTTGTGTTGGTTCTTTCTGACTCACACTTCTTATCCTCTTCAGACTCCGTCTCTTTTATTCCTACTCCCATCCCGCTCTCACGTAGCTCTCTCTGGGGTTTGCAGATCATTTTCCTGGCTCCTGGTGCCCGAGCCGGGCACTGTCTGTTTTCATTCCCTTTTCTAGAGGACAAGTAATTTAGGGGAGAGAGAGGGAGAGCAGATAACCACTGACTCCTGACCTTTTCTCCCTCAATTTAACTTCTCACTGCCTTGCCCACTCAATGTGGCAATCAGGCTAGCTAGAAGTGACACCCTCATCTGAGCACGGTCAGGCCTTGCACACAATCACTGTGTCACTTTCCATTTATATGCGGGGGATGTGGGCAAGTGGTAGTGCTTAAATTGGGTAAAGTGAGAAAGGACAGGGGCAAGGTCTGTGCAAGATATTCCTGTTAGCATATACTTGCATCATGGTCCTGTCAGTCATGTCTGTAATATTGCTAAAACATGTGTGAGTCTCTCTTATTATCCCACGTCAAGCTGCAGCTTTTATACTAAATGTTTTCTCTTCTGTCCGTTTAATGGACGTTTTTAGCATCTTTCATGGGATGAACAAATTATATCAAGTAAGAGAGGAAAAAAAGATATTTTTCTCAGATCGGCCCATTTCGGGTCAATGTGCCACTGTAAGCCAGTGGGAAGTAAAATGAAATACAAAACATGGAGGAACATGATGTGGAACATGCTGGAGAGAACCGAGAGGTCTGGAGGTTCTGGAGGGTCCAAGAAGAACACTTCTGGTTTTCAGAGGTTTATTATTGAGAATATTTACAAGAAAGTATAAAACATAAAACATGAAGCAACAATATCTGTATTAGAAACTTCGTATTTAGATCTGAGAGAAGCACCGACTCTAAACTTCTGGTGCAGTTCTTTAATGTGTGTCTGTGTTTGATTTTATATATAAATCAATTGACATGTTTTTATTATTATTGTCCATGTGATTGGTGCATGTGTGCATGTACACTTTTTAAAAAAGAATTGTCTTATTCTTTTAACTACATTTAATTCCTGTTGCAAATCACAATGTGTTTTATAAATGAAGTTTTAGTATTTAATATTATTATAAAAGGATAAAAGTAAATACAGAAAACAATTAAAAACAAGTATTTGATGATTATTTTTCTGTTTGAAACTGAACACCATGAGCTTTGATTCCATCATTAACACGGGATCAAGTTACAGGTAACAAACACACCTGATCTAAAACATCACACATGAAAACACTCGTAAAGCACTCAGAGAGCGCAGACCATGATCCAGGTCGCCACCAAAATCATTCAGCACTAAAGTAAAGTTTGTAATATCCATCTGATTCGCTCATTCATCCTGTGGGGTTCTGTT
>SSNP01000104.1:436420-442748 GCA_006937955.1 Pachypanchax playfairii
TAAAGCAGGAGGTGATAACGTGGAGGATGCATCCTCCAGCTGGCCATCATGCTGATATTCCATATCTCAGCAACATGACTATGGTCGGTGGGGTACATGGTGCTGTTGATCCACATGCAAGCAAATATGATGAAGTGATTGGTTTTCATCAGACTCTAACCCTGAAATTATGTTGGAAAACAGCAGAAGAGGAAGAAAAGCTCCATCTCCATCCTGCACTCCCCTAATTTGCATTACACACTGAAACGCATGAATTGGACCCATTAACTGAGGGTCCTTGCTGTGTTTTGGTTGAATACAACGGGAGGGGGGCTGTCACATCTTTTGATTTGCTTGATATGGAAACAGTGGTGGCTTGCAATCAATGAAACCTGTGGTTTATTTGGGGTGAAATGAGATTTTTTATTGGGATGTTTGCATCTCAATGCAATTTACCAGCTTTATTGTGACCGACTCCGGAGCATCCTTGCTTGATTTTACAGTAAATTTGTCATGGGGCCAATACAAGAGCAGAAAATAAATATGGTTATTTATTTACATGGAAGCAAACAGACCCACTTTGTTAGAATATTTTGACAATTTTTAGGAACAGGGACTCAAACTGGCCCCACATGCAGGAGTCAGACCTCACTAGCTGCTCTACATATCAATGAGCAGATAAATATCATCTGGGATCCAGAGGTCGCCCCCCCCCCCTCCTCACACCCCCCCGGACCCCAGAGTGCTGGTTAATGTGCTTTTTGGGAATATTCAGAGCCGTTTGACATTCATTTGTAGAAAATGAATGAGTGAAAGTTAAACAGGTTTACAAGACGAGACATGAACAATAAAAATCTACCGTGAACAATGAAAATGGAAACGTTTCATGTTTCATCCAAAAGGTTTCTGGAGTTCTGGAGTTCTGGTCCTGGTTTGGAAGTTTCAGGCCTGTAAGTTGTTGTAATCAAGACATGAAGATCAAGACTGGTTAACGTCCCCCGTCCCTCCTGAGACTCGTTACCTGCAGGTCAGTTAAAAGAACTGAGAGAATTTACAGGAGTTTTACAGGATTTTTTTTCCTCATTTTGTCTCTCATAGTTGAGGTATACCTATGATGAAAATTACAGGCCTCTCTGATCTTTTTAAGTGGGAGAACTTACACAATTGGTGGCTGACTAAATACTTTTTTGCCCCACTGTACCTGTTAGATATAGTCAGGTTCACCTCTACGTACAGCTTAGACTCAACTTCTGAACAGGGTCTGGACTCTCTCCGGTTCTGGAGTGGCCTAAGGGGGCAGGCGTTAGACACAAGCACCTGGTTGAGGGTGTCGGTGTGTTGGAGTTCTACCTGGTGAAGGACACGGTGCAGCTTTGGGTCATCAGTTCTTATAACGACCACCAAAGAAACCCGTCAGCTGTCAGGTGGTTCCTCCCTCCGTGTTCATGGTTTCATCTCATAATAAAAACATATAAGAGACTGATTATCAGCTGTAATCTGACTTTGTGTGTATGACGGTTCCTCTCGTGTGTTTCATGTGTCATCAGTGATGTTCATCCTAAATAGAAACAAAATAAAATAAGTTCAGAAACCACCTGGTGACAACATTTAGACAATAATCTAGTTCTCTGACTGACATAAAGACTGTAACAAAATCTTTTTATCTACAGATTTTAATCTTTTTAAATGATTTCGACAAGAAATGAATAATTAGATGATTTAAGGGTGATAAAATAAAACTTTAGATAAATTCTAATAAACTGTTGATGTTCCAACACACACACGTAGTTTTTGTTTATATTTGGCTGATATATTACAACAACAACCAGAACTGTACTGGACTGTAACACTGATTAATGAGTCCACAACACAAACACCAGCGTACTATTGTTCCCATGTTTGTATGTGTATAACCATGTAAGTGTGACCTTGATGAAAAATCATTACACTTTCATGCACATTAGACACTGTACATACAAACCATATCAATATAATCATTATTCATCTCTGACATCGTCTGCACTAGTTTCTAATTAGAGAAGATCTTATTTACTCAACTTCACCTTAAAGGAACATGTAGGAGGAAACCAGGTAGCAGGGAGCGAGACCCCCCCCCTCCCCCCCCCGCAGGGTGAAGTTGTCAGGCAGGAGTATATAAGAACACACTGGATGATAATGTGGTATGACACTTCTGAAATGAGAGTCTGGTTGCCATGGTGACTTGTGGGAAGGGACGAGCTCTCCAGGGTCCCAAATAAAACAAGCTGTAAATGATGTTTGATTAGGATTTAGATCAGAGAAACGTTCAGCTCGACCTCTTTGTCTGCTGCTTCTTCAGGAAGAGATAAAAGAGACATTCAGTGATGCTCTTACATCCATAACATGAATCTGATACAACCTCCAAAAATATGTTATTATAAAGCTTAAAATAATCTTTTATACTTTATTCTACGTCAACAAAGAACTGTTATATTTCACAATTAAGTGAGTTTCAAATGTCCCGCCCCCTCGCTGACTGTGTCATCTCGCCATTTCTCCCCAAGCAGCATGTGATGTCATCAGTTAAACCATGTAAACATCCTTGTTTACACTGTTTATCTGTTGCTTACACTGAAGGAAACATTTAAATGTTCTGTATCATGTTATTTCACAGCTTTTAACATCTGGATAGACATATTGGTGTTATATAATCTTCATTTGTCCTGAAATATCATTTATATTCTCCAGTTATTCTCCAACCAGGAAGTAAAACACTCAGTTTACCTAAAATCCCACCTCTCCTCCAGGCCCCTCCCCCTCGTGAGTGCTGCCCCTCGAGCTGCCTGAATAAAATGATGAATAAATTCCTGTAACTCTCACAGCTAAATGAACATTTTAATTGAGACATTTTTAGAAAGTAAAATACTACAAACGGTGGTGTTTAGTGTCTTGCTTCAGACTCTGGCAGCTCGGTGTGTGTGTGTTTAATCTGCAGGTCCTGGTGTAACATTGTTACATCACTATGTTACAGTCAGGTGGTTTTCCAGGAGAGAGTGGAGCAGCTGCTCAGAGCGCAGGATTCAGGAGGATTACTGAGAAATGTGTGTATTAAACCAAAAACCAGTCTGGAGGGTTTAATAAGGAAATAACATCATAACATGGTTAAAAGATACAAACAGCTGATTTTAGATGATACAGGAAGTTTAACGGTTAATGAGCAAAACAACCTCTTTGAGTTTGTTTTAGATAAAAACGATATCAACAGACTGAAGATTAGTGAGACGTAACAATAAACGAATGCTGTTCAACTGTAAACTGAAAGAGATCTAATTGATACACAGATATGATAATAAAAATACTTTTTATCCCTCAGTCATATACTGATGTTTTACATGTAATTAGACTCAGTACCACAGATCTACTGGAGAGCATCTGTGTTATAAAAGGCACCACTCCCTACTTATAGCAGCTGTTGTAACAGTAACAAACATCCAGAGATATTAATCATGTATTGGAGTATTATTCACACCAGATTTACTATTGATCAATAAACAAAATCAATAACTGCCCTGCATCTTTCCTGCTGAAGGTTATTCAGATGGATATGAGCCTGTGAAGGTGTTCGGATGTGATGGAGGACCAGTAGCAGGTCCAGGGTTTAAACACGAGTAAAAACCACAGACACCATCATGTTTTATCAACCACACTGAGGGATATTTGATTCAATAGTAATACTTTTATCTTGTTTCTTTAGTTCTGTGTCAGGAGGGGGGGGGGGGGGGGGGGGGGGGGGGGGGGGCTGTAGCCACCCTAATACATTTCCTGCCTACAGTCTACAGACAGTAGCCACTGCCTTTTAACAAACAGACAGGCAGACAGGCAGACAGACAGACAGACAGACAGACAGGCAGACAGACAGACAGACAGACAGACAGACAGACAGACAGACAGACAGACAGACAGGCAGACAGGCAGACTGACAGGCAGACAGACACACAGACAGACAGACCTGTAGCCACTGCCTTTTAACAAACAGACAGGCAGACAGACAGACAGACAGACAGACAGACAGACAGACAGACAGACAGGCAGACAGGCAGACTGACAGGCAGACAGACACACAGACAGACAGACCTGTAGCCACTGCCTTTTAACAAACAGACAGACAGACAGACAGACAGACAGACAGACAGACAGACAGACAGACAGACAGACAGACAGACAGACAGACAGACAGACAGACAGACAGACAGACAGACCTGTAGCAACTGCCTTTTAACACATATAAACATATGAATATAAGCTCCTGGTGGGGTAACAACTACTAATCAGTGGGAGGAGTCTATTATTTCTGGTGTAGATCACAACATGTAGGAACTGAGCTGCTTGATGGAGGTCTGCGCTCTCTGAGTGCTTTATTAGTTATTAGTTAGATCTCAGTGACAGTGTCTTCTTTGAATCTATCTGCATATCTTGTACCTTTTTTCCATCCTCTTGTCTGCTGTTCCTTTTTAACGTGGACTGCTAATGAACTGTTTACCAAGGCTGAACTAATCATGGCTGACTGCTCTCTGTCAGTTATACAGCCGACTCTCACATCCCATCTTCCTCTTCATCTCCCTCACACAGGACTGACAAGAACCAGATTCATCTTCTCTGTTATAAATTGAAAAGTAACACATAAGAATGATGGCGACACTGTGTGTGTGTGTGTGTGTGTGAGGGGGGGTAGGCAAAGGTTTAGTTTTGTCATTTAAAAAATGTAGATGACCCATTTGCTGGAAATTATAGAAAATTTTTCTCTAAAGCTTTGATGAGCTCTAATTTTAATAAAAAATAACAGTGATTACAAACATTACTGATATCAGTTCATACACTTGATAATAATAGATACAAACAAAGATGGTGAGTAAAGAGAGTAAAGACAGCAGAGTGAGGACATGTAGACAGTACGTCCTCGAGCAGTCTGAGACTATAGCAGCATAACTACAGGGATGGACCAGGAGAACCTCCAGCAGTCTGAGACTACAGCAGCATAACTAAAGGGATGGACCAGGAGAACCTCCAGCAGTCTGAGACTACAGCAGCATAACTAAAGGGATGGACCAGGAGAACCTCCAGCAGTCTGAGACTACAGCAGCATAACTAAAGGGAGGGGGGTGTCATCTGCAAATGTTAGGATCTTGATAGACTGCTGGAGGTGCCGCTGTTTGTGCAGCTGTTGGTGCAGCTGCTGGTGAAGGTGCAGCTGTTGGTGCAGCTGTTGGTGAAGATGCAGCTGTTGGTATAGCTGTTGGTGCAGCTGTCGATGCAGCTGTTGGTGCAGCTGTAGGTGCAGCTGTAGGTGCAGCTGTTGGTGCAGCTGTAGGTGCAGCTGTTGGTGTAGCTGTTGGTGCAGCTGTTGGTGTAGCTGTTGGTGTAGCTGTTGGTGCCGCTGTAGGTGAGCTGTTGGTATAGCTGTTGGTATAGCTGTTGGTGCCGCTGTAGCTGAGCTGTTGGTATAGCTGTTGGTATAGCTGTTGGTGTAGCTGTTGGTGTAGCTGTTGGTATAGCTGTTGGTGTAGCTGTTGGTGCAGCTGTTGGTGCAGCTGTTGGTGCAGCTGTTGGTGCAGCTGTTGGTGCAGCTGTTGGTATAGCTGTAGGTGCAGCTGTTGGTGCAGCTGTAGGTGCAGCTGTTGGTGCAGCTGTTGGTGCAGCTGTTGGTGTAGCTGTAGGTGCAGCTGTTGGTGCAGCTGTTGGTGTAGCTGTTGGTGTAGCTGTTGGTACAGCTGTAGGTGCAGCTGTTGGTGTAGCTGTTGGTGCAGCTGTAGGTGCAGCTGTTGGTGCAGCTGTTGGTGTAGCTGTTGGTGTAGCTGTTGGTGCAGCTGTTGGTGTAGCTGTTGGTGTAGCTGTTGGTGCAGCTGTTGGTGCAGCTGTTGGTGTAGCTGTTGGTGCAGCTGTTGGTGCAGCTGTTGGTGTAGCTGTTGGTGTAGCTGTTGGTGCAGCTGTTGGTATAGCTGTTGGTGTAGCTGTTGGTGTAGCTGTTGGTGTAGCTGTTGGTGTAGCTGTTGGTATAGCTGTAGGTACAGCTGTTGGTGCAGCTGTTGGTGTAGCTGTTGGTGCAGCTGTAGGTGCAGCTGTTGGTATAGCTGTTGGTGTAGCTGTTGGTGTAGCTGTTGGTGCAGCTGTTGGTATAGCTGTTGGTGTAGCTGTTGGTGCAGCTGTAGGTGCAGCTGTTGGTGCAGCTGTTGGTGTAGCTGTTGGTGCAGCTGTAGGTGCAGCTGTTGGTGTAGCTGTTGGTGCAGCTGTTGGTGCAGCTGTTGGTGCAGCTGTTGGTGTAGCTGTTGGTGCAGCTGTAGGTGCAGCTGTTGGTGTAGCTGTAGGTGCAGCT
>SSNP01000104.1:451847-465406 GCA_006937955.1 Pachypanchax playfairii
GGGGGGGGGGGGGGGGGGGGGGGGGGGGGGGGGGGGGGGGGGGGGTCCTCAGAGAAAAATAATACTATTATGTGGGTGGGAAAATTGAGATAACGCTGTTCTGAAGGTCATAGATTAAAGTTTAGTAATAAAGAGGCTTAATAACCTTATTATACTATGAACAAATAAACTCATATTTAATGTCCTTGTTGACTTTTAGTTTGTGTCGAGAGACACGAGTTACTGTCAACATTCTGTTAAAACATCTTTAAAGTGTCTTAATAAGAGATAAAACATCCTCATAATGCAGGGCTTAATTTGAGCCGTTTCCTGCCTGAACAAGATCCGGGAACTGTCTTACTTTGAAAGGGTGTGTTCCGGTAACTGTTTGCTAGAATCCATTAACGGCGCCAGTTGGGTTAAATAACAGCGGCATCAAAATGCCAAAAAGGCAGTATAACTTACTTCTTCTGGGCTTATCATCACTTCTCTAGCCCTGCTTGACAATTTACACCCGGTCTGGTCCGACGGTTGTGTATGTGTGTGCGTTCCGGTATCAGTTTGGCCTCAGTGAATTCTGGTCTCATAGCGCTATTTGCATTCTGGTAACTTTTGATTTACAAATTAAGCACTGCTCATATCCAAAAGCAGGACTTACAAGAATCATTTACAAATAATTACACAGTAATCTTTAATTAAAGGTTGAATATATTTAACAACATTATACCTCCAGGGGGGGTTTAGAGGGTTGTAGAATGAAAATACAGTATGTCCTTTAAAGAGGCCCTTCCATTAAAAACAGTTTTTCTGAGGTTTCTGTTGAATATTTTAGCTCCACAGGTGTTCTTACCTTCATAGTGGGTGAAAACAGGTCAACAACTTCTCTTTCAGTTTTAATCTCTCAAACTACGCAGGTGGTGATAAAACCCGAGTTCTAACGGCCTGTATCTGTTACATCACAACTCCTTTGTTCGTTAGTATTCATCAGCTCCTGCAGTTGGAACCACGCCTAGCATGTTGCTGGCTAAAAGCTGTTAGCATAAGACGTAGCAAACAGGAAGAGAGAACGTCTGATGTTGCCATGCACAGCTCTTTAAAAATTATATCTGAAATAAAATATAATTAAATATTTATTCTGACCGGCACAACGTTGGTATTATGTTTACATCTACCAGCCAATAGCAGGCAGTAGCCTGACCAATCAGATCCTCCTGCATTATGTTCAAATGCAGAAGGGTCTGACACCGGAGCCGCACCCGATCATTTCCGCGTCAAATTTTATGACGGACCAATTACATATCACCTTTGTTGTGCGTCATCCTGAAAACACGGAACTAGCGTTTTCCACCCAGAGCACAACATTCAACATGGTGGACTCGGCTGTGGATGAAGTGTTTACTTCTGTGTTTGCACACTGTTTGCTTGGGGCGGTCAAATACCTGAACCGAGTGTGCAATGACACCTCGTATTCACAAGTTTTTGACACAAAAGCGACAACTGTCATTAATATTGGTCTTTTCTCCTCCATTAACCATGGCTAGCTACCATTACGGCTCTGTAGCTACCATTACGGCTCTGTAGCTACCATTACGGCTTCGCTCGCTAAACCTCTTGTTTTTGTTCATGTGTATCCGCTTTAGCGTCACATACGTATGTTGCGTCACTTCCGGGTTACTGTGATTGGTTCTCTCTCAACTGGATAAGCCCGTCTTCGAAATTGAGAGACAGCGGGTTCAGCTCCAGGCCCTCACGTCTTTGTAAAGTAATCTGTCAAAGACGTGAGGGCCTGGTTAATCAGGTAAAGCTGGCAGGGCAGCTGCATCATTGTGTGCTTCCTCATATGGTGAATAGGCCGTAATAGTGAGGCCATGGAGGGGGCGGAGTCAGCAGGTCGAGCAGCTGCTTCAGAGTGCTGGGGATATTGTTGTCCTTCTTGTGGGAGGAGTCACAGCAGAGGATCGCGGGCCAGAGGGGGTTTTGATCAGGAATTTTTACAGCATCAGACACACACACACACACGCACACACACACATGCAGGCACGCCCGCACGCACACACACGCACACACACACACGCACGCAGGCACACACCCGCCCGCACACACACACACACGCAGGCACACACGCCACCCTCACACACACATGCAGGCACACACACACACATGCAGGCACGCCCGCACGCACACACACACACGCACGCAGGCACGCACACACACATCTTCCACCATCATCATCCCACCTCTTCACCCATTTCAGTCTCAGGTAACTTTTCCCTCCATCTGGGTCGTGAACGCGTCAGGTGATGGAGAACAGCTGACAGGTGGGAGTGAGAGAGCAGAGAAAGAGACTAAGTGGATGTTGGTGGAAGAAGTAGGATTTACCTGGCTGGGATTAGAGTCTAGTGGAGAAGGATATTAATGTAAAATGGAGGGAACAAGTGTGCTCCTGTCCAATTACACCACACCCTGTCACTGCCAACCAGGGTGCAAACAACAGGAGGAAAGGATTAATTGCCTTGGACTCTGCTCCCACTACAGACCCAATTATGGCAACATATTGGCTCCCAGTCCTGGTGCAAGTACTGCTGTGAGGGGAGATTGTGTGAAATGTTCAGGAGGGTCTTCAAGCTTGATCGTGGGTTGAAAGGTTTTGGAGAGAGAGAGAGAGAGAGAGAGAGAGAGAGAGAGAGAGAGAGAGAGAGAGAGAGGAAAAACTGAGTGATGTAAGATGATGTATCAGTGTTTACATCATCAAAGTAGGAGCATCTGAAACATGCCTGAGACAGACTCAAGGTCTGGACCCATCCCTCCAGGTCCTTACTCTGGGTCCTGACTTCAGGTTCTCACTCCAGTTCCTCACTCCAGGTCCTGACTCCAGTTCCTGACTCCAGGTCCTGACTCCAGGTCCTGACTCCAGGTCCTCACTCCAGGTCTTGACTCCAGTTCCTGACTCCAGGTCCTCACTCCAGGTCTTGACTCCAGTTCCTGACTCCAGGTCCTGACTCCAGTTCCTCACTCCAGGTCCTGACTCCAGGTCCTGACTCCAGGTCTTGACTCCAGGTCCTGACTCCAGGTCCTCACTCCAGGTCTTGACTCCAGGTCCTCACTCCAGGACCTGACTCCAGGTCCTGACTCCAGGTCTTGACTCCAGGTCCTCACTCCAGGTCCTGACTCCAGGTCCTGACTCCAGGTCCTCACTCCAGGTCTTGACTCCAGGTCCTCACTCCAGGTCCTGACTCCAGGTCCTCACTCCAGGTCTTGACTCCAGGTCCTGACTCCAGGTCCTGACTCCAGGTCCTCACTCCAGGTCCTGACTCCAGGTCCTGACTCCAGGTCTTGACTCCAGGTCCTCACTCCAGGTCCTGACTCCAGGTCCTCACTCCAGGTCTTGACTCCAGGTCCTGACTCCAGGTCCTGACTCCAGGTCCTCACTCCAGGTCCTGACTCCAGGTCCTCACTCCAGGTCCTGACTCCAGGTCCTCACTCCAGGTCCTGACTCCAGGTCCTGACTCCAGGTCCTGACTCCAGGTCCTGACTCCAGGTCCTGACTCCAGGTCCTGACTCCAGGTCCTCACTCCAGGTCCTGACTCCAGGTCCTGACTCCAGGTCCTGACTCCAGGTCTTGACTCCAGTTCCTGACTCCAGGTCCTCACTCCAGGTCTTGACTCCAGTTCCTGACTCCAGGTCCTGACTCCAGGTCCTCACTCCAGGTCCTGACTCCAGGTCCTGACTCCAGGTCCTGACTCCAGGTCCTGACTCCAGGTCCTGACTCCAGGTCCTGACTCCAGGTCCTCACTCCAGGTCTTGACTCCAGGTCCTCACTCCAGGTCCTGACTCCAGGTCCTGACTCCAGGTCCTGACTCCAGGTCCTGACTCCAGGTCCTGACTCCAGGTCCTCACTCCAGGTCCTCAATCCAGGTCTTGACTCCAGGTCCTGACTCCAGGTCCTGACTCCAGGTCCTCACTCCAGGTCCTGACTCCAGGTCCTCACTCCAGGTGCTGACTCCAGGTCCTCACTCCAGGTCCTGACTCCAGGTCCTGACTCCAGGTCCTGACTCCAGGTCTTGACTCCAGTTCCTGACTCCAGGTCCTCACTCCAGTTCCTCAATCCAGGTCCTGACTCCAGGTCCTGACTCCAGGTCCTGACTCCAGGTCCTCACTCCAGGTCCTGACTCCAGGTCCTGACTCCAGGTCCTCACTCCAGGTCCTCACTCCAGGTCCTCACTCCAGGTCCTGACTCCAGGTCCTGACTCCAGGTCCTCACTCCAGGTGCTGACTCCAGGTCCTGACTCCAGGTCCTGACTCCAGGTCCTCACTCCAGGTCCTCAATCCAGGTCTTGACTCCAGGTGCTGACTCCAGGTCCTGACTCCAGGTCCTGACTCCAGGTCCTGACTCCAGGTCCTCACTCCAGGTCCTGACTCCAGGTCCTGACTCCAGGTCCTGACTCCAGGTCCTGACTCCAGGTCCTCACTCCAGGTCTTGACTCCAGGTCCTCACTCCAGGTCCTGACTCCAGGTCCTCACTCCAGGTCTTGACTCCAGGTCCTGACTCCAGGTCCTCACTCCAGGTCCTCAATCCAGGTCTTGACTCCAGGTGCTGACTCCAGGTCCTCACTCCAGGTCCTGACTCCAGGTCCTGACTCCAGGTCCTGACTCCAGGTCCTCACTCCAGGTCCTCAATCCAGGTCTTGACTCCAGGTCCTGACTCCAGGTCCTGTTTAAACTAACCTCATTTACAGAGATATAGAATAATTTTTAGACTAACATTAGAACCTGGTCTGTCTATATGTGTCCCTGTGATGGACTGACCACCTGTCCAGGTGTAACCCCAACCTGGAGACAGACACCAGCTCCATGTGACCCTGAACAGGAACAAGAAGGTGCAGATCTGACTGACATTAGAACATGTCCTAACAATTCATTTATTTCCAAACATTTTGACATTTAAAGGGAATAAATTAAAAAAGACAAGATCAAAAGTTCCTACGAGACATGAAGGTGTGAGATGAAGGTTTAGATGATTGTAACCTGCCAGTCTGTTGCAGACTGATGTTGTATTCTTCTTCTACATCCTTATAGACAGAATTCTTCAGATAAAGTTGAGCTACTGAATCAACCATAAAGTAAATTAAAACCTTCAAATATTAGTCTGTTAAATCCACCATAAATTTTCCAGATGACTATTCTCACCTTGTACTGTTAAAGAAATCTGGAGATATAAGCAGGTGGAGGAATGAAGAGCTGCTCCTCAGATGTTGGCAGGTCATTAACAGAATCAGACAGACTTTAAACTGAATATTTACAGACAGAAAAATGTATCAGAATAAACAAACTGTAACAGATGAACATCTGATTGAACAAAAATCTAAAAATAGATGTCTTTGATTTGTTTCTGATAACTTGACAGTGGATCAGAACCCAGAACTATAATCTTGAAGTGTGTATCATGTGCTCATCCCCTGGCTGATGGATTATTTCTCTCTTTTTGAGCTGCAGCACTGAGCTGAAGGAAACCTCCCAGTAGTTTTTAATCAGAGAGGAAACGGGTCTGGAGTCTCGACGGTGTCCCGTGTGAAGGGGAGGCACCCTGAAAACACACAAAGAACATTGGAAGTGGCAACCTGACAGATGCCCACTTCATGAATTTTGCATCAAATTGGCCTTTGATGAATTTGGAATGTGGTACCTCTGTTCCAAAGCAATAGGAATCCAATAAAACTCTGGTGCCACACAAAATAAAACCATACATTCCACTAGACCGAGGATTGAGCCACAAGTCAGGAAGAATGAGTGCAGCACCAAGAAGCTGCAGCAGAGAGAGATGAGAGAGACAAAGGCGAGAAAAGGGAGGATGGGAAAGGAGTTGGTGATATGAGTGAAGATGAGAGAAGTGGTGACAGATAGAGGAGCTCTGATATGAGCAGGAAGCAGTGGGAGAGCAGGAGAGTCAGGACAGATAGAGAGAGGCTTAAATGAAGGTGGAAGGGGGTTTATAGGGGGGGGGGCTGAGGGAATGCCAAGGCCTGGGTTTTTATACATTAGTTCTGGGAAGGGAACATATTGGTTGAAGTCTATCCCCACATGATGCCGCGCTGCCTGGAGCCCATCAGCAAGACATGTCACTGCCTCAAGTAAATCAACGGCTGGAGTTCTCCAGAGGAGGCGAGCTGCAGACACTTGATCAGCCTTTTTCTAAAACATGCATCAGCTCAACACTCCAGTGCTGCAGCATTCTTCAAATAAAAATATTATTTAAAATAATATTTAAATAATAAAATCATCGTACTTACTTTCATAACATCTGCATAACTTTCACTCTGTAACTCCTACAGTACCTCATACTGAGAGTCCTATAGTTCCAACTGTAATGTGCAGGTCCTGGATGGAGGAGGTCCTGGATGGAGGAGGTCCTAGATGGAGGAGTCCAGGTCCTGGATGGAGGAGGTCCTGGATGGAGGAGGTCCTAGATGGAGGAGTCCAGGTCCTGGATGGAGGAGGTCCTGGATGGAGGGGTCCAGGTCCTGGATGGAGGAGGTCCTGGATGGAGGAGGTCCTGAATGGAGGAGGTCCTGGATGGAGGAGGTCCTGGATGGAGGAGGTCCTGGATGGTGGAGGTCCTGGATGGAGGGGTCCAGACCCTGGATGGAGGAGGTCCTGGATGGAGGGGTCCAGGTCCTGGATGGAGGAGGTCCTGGATGGAGGAGGTCCTGGATGGAGGGGTCCAGGTCCAGATGAATGTTTGATCAGGTGATTTTACAGCAGACGTGGCGTCACTAAGCAGCTCCCTTCATCCACTTCCTGTTTATACTGTAATATGAATAATGTTTCTGCTCCCTGTAATAAATGAAGTGTCATTTCACACAATGGTAAAATCAGACCTGTATTGATTAACTCTCATCATTGACTCACAACGCCTGCGTCCTTGATTTATGATTGTCTGTTATTTTTACATTAGCTGTCAAATTCATCTTGACTGCGTCCACAGCTGAGGTTCAGCAAACACCCTAACCCCACGCCTGTGACCCCCCCCCCCCCCACTCATGGGAAAGACCCCTGATTTAATATAATCCCAGGTGTTGGGGTTGTTGAACCAGATGTTGGGGTTGTTGACCCAGATGTTGGGGTTGTTGACCCAGGTGTTGGGGTTGTTGAACCAGATGTTGGGGTTGTTGACCCAGATGTTGGGGTTGTTGACCCAGGTGTTGGGGTTGTTGACCCAGGTGTTGGGGTTGTTGACCCAGATGTTGGGGTTGTTGACCCAGGTGTTGGGGTTGTTGAACCAGATGTTGGGGTTGTTGACCCAGATGTTGGGGTTGTTGACCCAGGTGTTGGGGTTGTTGAACCAGATGTTGGGGTTGTTGACCCAGGTGTTGGGGTTGTTGACCCAGGTGTTGGGGTTGTTGAACCAGATGTTGGGGTTGTTGACTCAGGTGTTGGGGTTGTTGACCCAGATGTTGGGGTTGTTGACCCAGGTGTTGGGGTTGTTGAACCAGATGTTGGGGTTGTTGACCCAGATGTTGGGGTTGTTGACCCAGGTGTTGGGGTGGTTGAACCAGATGTTGGGGTTGTTGACCCAGATGTTGGGGTTGTTGACCCAGATGTTGGGGTTGTTGACCCAGGTGTTGGGGTTGTTGAACCAGATGTTGGGGTTGTTGACCCAGGTGTTGGGGTTGTTGAACCAGATGTTGGGGTTGTTGACCCAGATGTTGGGGTTGTTGAACCAGATGTTGGGGTTGTTGACCCAGGTGTTGGGGTTGTTGAACCAGATGTTGGGGTTGTTGACCCAGATGTTGGGGTTGTTGACCCAGGTGTTGGGGTTGTTGAACCAGATGTTGGGGTTGTTGACCCAGGTGTTGGGGTTGTTGACCCAGATGTTGGGGTTGTTGACCCAGATGTTGGGGTTGTTGACCCAGATGTTGGGGTTGTTGACCCAGATGTTGGGGTTGTTGACCCAGGTGTTGGGGTTGTTGAACCAGATGTCGGGGTTGTTGACCCAGGTGTTGGGGTTGTTGAACCAGGTGTTGGGGTTGTTGACCCAGGTGTTGCGGTTGTTGACCCAGATGTTGGGGTTGTTGACCCAGGTGTTGGGGTTGTTGAACCAGATGTTGGGGTTGTTGACCCAGATGTTGGGGTTGTTGACCCAGGTGTTGGGGTTGTTGACCCAGGTGTTGGGGTTGTTGAACCAGATGTTGGGGTTGTTGACCCAGGTGTTGGGGTTGTTGAACCAGATGTTGGGGTTGTTGACCCAGATGTTGGGGTTGTTGACCCAGGTGTTGGGGTTGTTGAACCAGATGTTGGGGTTGTTGACCCAGGTGTTGGGGTTGTTGAACCAGATGTTGGGGTTGTTGACCCAGATGTTGGGGTTGTTGACCCAGGTGTTGGGGTTGTTGAACCAGATGTTGGGGTTGTTGACCCAGGTGTTGGGGTTGTTGAACCAGATGTTGGGGTTGTTGACCCAGGTGTTGGGGTTGTTGAACCAGATGTTGGGGTTGTTGACCCAGATGTTGGGGTTGTTGACCCAGATGTTGGGGTTGTTGACCCAGATGTTAGGGTTGTTGACCCAGATGTTGGGGTTGTTGACATGACTCAGGTTTAATCAGGTAACATTTAACCTGCACTGTACTTCCTCCCTGCTGCTGGACAAAGGTCCCGTTCTGGTGTGTCCCGGTCCGATTCTGGTGTGTCCTGCCTTCGGTTACAGCAGTCCAGTGTCTTGTTACAGCTGTCTCACCCTCAACCAACCTGTCTCACCCTCACCAAGCTATAAGTCTATGTTCATATTCTTTCCTTTAGAGTTAATGATCAGCAGCTCCGCTGATTGATTCATTTGGAACACAGATTGGATTAATATTGGATGATTATCGGCGTTATGGAAGTCTGTCATGTACCTTCTTCTGATGTCATATAAAACCATCATGTTTCAGTTCAGTTCAGTTTAATCATACCTTAATAATCCATGGAGAGACATTAGATGAATAAATAGATGCTTTGCCCCTTAAACAAATATGATCCAACCATGTTTGCTGTCTTTACCAAATCTAAAGACGTTGGTCTTTACACAAACATCTGTTTCATTTGTGGCAGAAGTTTCCTTTTCATTTAGTAAACCAGACATTTATTAACCCTTTCAGGGGAAAACTGTTTGTGATGATGAGGCTCAGAAAAACTCCCAATAACCAGGTTCAACATAGTGGTCCAGAATAATTGTCCACTTCCCCTTTTTCTAGTCCTATTGCTCATGTCCTCTTGCATTTAACTCCTCTGTGTCTTTTAGAAATTATTGGAAATAAAAATATAAATTTTTTCTGTTTAAAACACGAGCACTGTGGTGCACGGAAAATTCTGGGGGTCTGTTGACCTACTTTTTTAAAAGTCCCACAGCTTTGATCTATATGTACTAAACGTTGATTAAGTTCCTGGCGTTAAAAATGTCTATAGAAACCATCAAATGTTCACAAGGTTTAAAATCATCTTCATCTTCTTTTAAATTAAGGTTTTAATTGTAAAAAATATGTCTATAATTTGGAAATGTGTGTGAATTTTTTCATGGAAACATATTTACCTGTTGTGTGCCACAGCTGATCTTCTACCTCTGATGACCTGATATGAGTTCTGACTGGAACAGTTTTAACTCCTCTCAACCTGAAACCAGAATAATCCACAGTTAGAAAACTGACTGAGCTCAAGTAAAGCTACATACCAGAGAGACGAGGGACGTGTCTAACAACCAGCTCCTTTAGTTAACAGCTGCTGCAGAGGCTTCATGTTCACATGAACATCACATGATTAATAAAATCAATAAATTTCATTCAAGACAACTGACTCAGTTATCGTGACTTTCCAGCCTAAACTGGGGGAATTATAAGTAGAATAAAACATGTTCAGTTATATAAATTACTGTAAACTAAAAAACATAAAGCTGTACATTAATAATACTAGTAATAGATGCTGTTGAAGATGGTTTACTTGTATTATTTTGTAGGTATTTACTTTGCAGATGACAATTATGTTTTTTTTACACCTTAAATGAAAACTGATTTTTCAAAGACATTATAATTATTGACTGTCCCGCCTTCTTCAAACTGAACAACACTGATGTTCTACAGTCAAACTTTGATTTTCTATTTACAACCAGAAGCAGCAGGTGATCATTGTGTCCAGCTCCGTCTCTTTAAAAAGACTTTATTTAGGACCTTGTACCCTCCAGACTAGATCAGTGTCAAGGTCTAAAACTGGCACAACCTCCTCTGTCTTTACTCTTTTTGTCCCCATCATTCAACCTGGTGCTGTTTCACTCTGGTCGATAACAAAGGACGGGTCCTTCGCTCTAATAACTGGGCCATGGCGTCTGCTGGACTCGCCATCTTAGAGCTTATTGAGATCCCATTAGAGGACTCCATTTATTATCAGTCCCTGATTGGTTCAGGGTCATAGAAGCTGGTGTCTGTCTCCAGCGGTCAGAGGGCAGGAGGCGGGACTACACCTGGACAGGTCACCAGTCTGTCACACTATAATTAACTTCATTTTAGATTAATTTTTTGTTTTTTAATTAATTTTGAAATCCTAGTGCACAAACTGTTCATCCATCCATTCATCATCCATCCATCCATCCATCCATCCATCCATCCATCCATCCATCCATCCATCCATCCATCCATCCATCCATCCATATTATGTCACACACACACGCGTTTATTGATGATGAACTACACACATGTCCACTGTCCTGGGACAGACACTGACAGAGGCGAGGCTGCCAGACACCAGCGCCGCCGGACCCTCCAACCACCAAACAGACAAGGTGGGTTAAGTGTCTTGCCCAGGGACACAATGGCCAGGTGATCTTTTTCTCTGGGCAGAGCAGGGATTCAAACCAGCGACCTTCCAGTTACCAGACAACCCGCTCTACCGCCTGAGCCACGGCGGCCAATGACTGACAACGACCTGATAATTATCAGAAATATTACGATCTATTTATTCAAACTGTCTGTCTCCATCTGTCATCAGGCAACATTCAAGATGTTATTAATCTTAATGAGGGATTAGATATGCAAACATGTGATTTCCATACGGAACGTTCTAGCTAGTCGTGGAACTCGTGATCTCACTGCAGCACCTCAGCTGGCTGCTGGTATACTGATATTAATATAATGAGAAGTTCCATCATGGAGTCAGTGTTGAGTTCTACTGGAAGTCTTTCTGTCTGTTATTATAAATACATACCCCCCCCACCCCCCCGAGTCTCCAGCTTCCTGCTTGACCAGGATCAATCCAGTAGAGACAACAGATGGAAGGATGCACCTTATGTGTTTGAGTTGCTCCATATTCTCCCTGATCTCCATCTGATGGTTCTCTGTAATCTCTCACTGCATATTACATGTATATGAGTAACATTCATATAGAACTTTGTATAATTCTGCTGTTACACCTGCATTTTCACGCTCCAGTATCTCTTGCTGTTGCTTTGTGATTAAGCTGTTGTATGTTGTCTCTTTCCATTCCCATGTTGCAGCTGAAGTGCTGCTGGCAGTGGACCAGCCAGGTAGTGCTTGAGTGGAGGAAACAGCGAGGATTGAGCTGCATAGGCTGAAAAATCAGATCCCAGCCTTGTAATTCAGCTGTGGGAGCTGATATCATCAAGCTGTGGTCGGCTATCAGGCAGGTAATACCACCCACTGACTGTAATCACTAATGAAGCTTCTATTGAGTTTATAATGCGCTAAATGATGCAGACTCCCACTCCAGATAAACATGTCCCAAATAAACGATTTGGGTGGTAATTGCACTCTGCCAGTGGACCTGTTAACAGAGTCAAGGCTCTGATGAAAGGGTTAATTCTTTTTCTGAAGCATCCGCTCGCTGGCTCATTGCACTCTCATTTCTACAGAGATCTCTGCATTCCCTTGGTTATCAGTGTACTTAGAAAGAAAACCTAATTAGACAAAAAGGCCTTTTTTCTCATTCCCTAATTAGGTCTTTAACATAATTAGCAGGTGATGTTAATAACCCTGCTTAAAACCCTAATAAAAGGCTGTTGAAGTGGGAGGAGTTTTTGGCAAGTGGTGAGGAAGAGTTGGCCCGTGGGCGGTCAGGCGGCCTATTTAAGGGCCCAAGTGAGGACAATGGAGCATAACGGGGGTTCAACAGGGCCGGTCCAGGACCTCCAGAGATCCTGTCATTACAGAGCAGCAGAGCTCAGCAGTCAATGAAATCATACCGACACCAACTTAGACCAAATACCAGAAGGTCAGTTTGGGTTTTTACAGATCTCGTATTTCTGAAATGATCTGGAAAAAAAAACAACTTTTAAAATAAACATTTGATTTTAATATTTTATTCAAACTTTATGAAAATGATTTAAATTGATGTTCCTCAAACAGCTGGAGCCTCATAGGAAGACTCATAAATAAACATTTTCTTACAAATTAGTAAATATATTTTCGTTAAGTGAAAAAAAGAGCAAATTACAGTATGAGGAACATTTACGAGCACAGAGAGTTTAATCCAACGTGGTTCTGATGAAACACGGCAGCGATTCAAGAACAAGATGTCTGGATGTTTCAGGTGACCTGCATGGGTTCTGGTTCTGCAGGTCCACTACACTCAATCTGGATTATAATTCAGCAGAATTTAAATCTGTTTTGGATTAAACTCCATCTAAATGGACATGATTCAGACATTCTTTTTGTTTTTACCATCTTGGGATTAATTTTGTTATAAACTGGCACATTTTAAATAAACTAGAGTGAGTCGAGTTAAACTGAGTGAACCTCCATCCTGTAAAATCTCTCATCTCTAATATTATCTAACAGAAGGAACAAGCTCATCTTATATTACTGATACAGTTTTAGAATATTTACAGATTTGATGTTGCCATGGTGACGTGGTGTCTCTACTCCAAGCTGCTGATTTAAAAACAAAAAGCTTTTCTGTTCCATTTTGGACGATGAGGATGAAAGAAACATTGAAACAGTGATAAAATGTTGGAACTTGAGTTTTTAAATGTCAGTGAGCAGATTGAGTTTTATACAGGCGACCCGGGACCGTCAGGACTTCCTGTTCGCTCAGTAATGTCTCAGTCTACAGTCACATGACAGAAAGACTCTTTAATAATTGTCCATCTCACAATGGGTTTGTGTGACAGAACCAGAGCTGGATTGTGTGTGCACGTGGCCTGGGCGGACCACCAGGGGGCATTGTGTATTCAATAATGCAGCAGGAAAAGGACTGAAGACACAACAATCAGCTGAAGTCTCACTAACTGGCCTCCAGTCAAATATTGTTGACGGGGTTCAGGGAAGTGTTGTGGGTTCCAGTGAGTAGTCTGTGCACTCTGCTGAGGAGGAGGAAGATGAGGAAGAGGCAGCCGCCGACCAGAAGAGCCCAGTCCTCGTCTTTAATTAAGTATCTGAAACATCAATTTAAATGTAAATATCTGTGGTGCAGCACCACTCATGCGTAAATTAGAGGGTTGGCCCAGCCGCATTTCTTCCTCTCCCTCTCTCAAGTCCCTCACTCAAAGTGACATCTGCTCACAGCTGCTCGGGCCAGACCCCCCCCCCCCCCCCCCCCCCCCCCCCCCC
>SSNP01000104.1:465416-480157 GCA_006937955.1 Pachypanchax playfairii
ACCCCCCCCCCCCCCCACACACACACACACTCACAGGTATGTACACACACATACTCACAACAGTTGCAGTCACAAACAAGTCTGTTACTTTCAGTCTTGTAACTTGTAGTTGTTAAATGCACCAGCTGATGTTACTATGACGATGGAACCAGGAAGTCCACCTCAGGAGAAGATCCACATCCATGTTGAACTGAACTTGATGGACTTTTGTTAAAACCTGATGCTTTTGAATAAAATACAGACGTTTAACAAAACAAACAACACTTTCAAAACTTGATGTAAATAATAATAAATAAATGTTTCTAAATGTTTTACACTGTACTTTAAATATAATAAAAGTATTTTTTATTATCAGAGTAACTTACAGACGTCTTTATGTTGGTTACTTCAGGTTTTATATCAAGACTTTATTATTTTCTCTGCACGTGTTCTAGTCTGGATTAACATCCGTCCGTTTTCAGTTCATGGTAGCAGCGAGCTGGTGTCCCCAGTAGTCTTTGGGTGAGAGGTGGGGGACACTGTGGACAGGTCGCCAGTCCATCATAGGGACACACATAGACAAACAACCACTCACACCTAGGGACAATTTAAAGTCACCAATTAACCTCTTGCATGTTTTTGGACTGTGGGAGGAAACTCACTAATGCACAGGGAGAACATGTAGAATTCAAACCCAGGACGTTCTCACTGCAAGGCAACAGCTCTACCCACTGGCCCACCGTGCAGCCTTGGATTAACATGTTAATCTCAATGATAATGAAATAATTATCACCATAATCATTTAATTCTATATATGATGGAGAGTAAACTCCAAGATGGCAGTGAATTACACTCATTTTATTTATAATAAATATAATATTAATTAAAGCTGCAAGCGGCGATGAGCGACCCTCGCACCAAAACGCCGCTCCAGCCTTGCAGCCATCGCCTCACCAGAGCTCCTCCCCCTCCGCTCACTCGCCCCTGAAACGCCAGTGAAACGCTGCTGCAGTGGGCCGAGACAGGTTTCATGTGTTGAAATGGGAGGAAAGGAGGCGCTGTTGATACAATTAGCCACACCCACACGTTTTCTTTACTCAGGTATGAGTTCAGACAAAGACTCATCATCTAAAGTTTAATCATGATCTAATCTGAACCACTTCTTTCTGACCCCTTTAAAATATGTAAATTTACACATTCCTTTGGGGGGGTATGCAAAGTTTCAGGTCCCCAAAAATGTGATTTATTTGCATTAAGAATCGTCGTAATAAATAAACAGCGAGGATCAAATAGGCCTTCGCACCGGCTTCGGTGCTCGGGCCTAATAATAATGATGATGGTGTTCATCATCATCTTCTTTAAGAAAATCAAATCAGATATAACTAACATTTTAGACACAATAATGTTCCCTTCAGAACAAGAAATCAAACTTATAATACAAAATAATAGAACTACAGTTTATTCTTGGTAAAATCCTCAGAGCTGTTGTTTTTGTGGTGAGACATTAAATTTGATTCTCTCAGACAATTTTCACAGTTTAAACCTGGAAGCTACTCTCACCAAACGGGTGAATGCAGGTCCCTCAGGTCAAGGAGGGACACGCTGGTCTACATCAGCTCTCTAACTTCCACTGAAGCTGTTGAAGCGGCTCAAGTTTCAGAATGTGAGATCTGAGAAGTGAACCAGAGCAGAACGGTGGATGGCAGGAGGATGTCTGTATCAGTCTGGATCAGTCTGTATCAATCTGTATCAGTCTGTATCAGTCTGTATCAATCTGTATCAGTCTGTATCATCAGTCTGTATCAGTCTGTATCGGTCTGTATCAGTCTGTATCAATCTGTATCAGTCTGTATCAGTCTGGATCAGTCTGTATCAGTCTGTATCAATCTGTATCAGTCTGTATCATCAGTCTGTATCAGTCTGTATCAGTCTGTATCAGTCTGTATCAATCTGTATCAGTCTGTATCAGTCTGTATCAGTCTGTATCAGTCTGTATCATCAGTCTGTATCATCAGTCTGTATCAATCTGTATCAGTCTGTATCAGTCTGTATCGGTCTGTATCATCAGTCTGTATCAGTCTGTATCAGTCTGTATCAG
The DNA here is from genome assembly GCA_006937955.1 of Pachypanchax playfairii. Lineage (NCBI taxonomy): Eukaryota > Metazoa > Chordata > Actinopteri > Cyprinodontiformes > Aplocheilidae > Pachypanchax > Pachypanchax playfairii. Next base: position 467,494 of record SSNP01000104.1, read on the forward strand.
TCTGTATCAGTCTGTATCATCAGTCTGTATCAGTCTGTATCAGTCTGTATCAATCTGTATCAGTCTGTATCAGTCTGTATCAGTCTGTATCAGTCTGTATCAATCTGTATCAGTCTGTATCAGTCTGTATCAGTCTGTATCAGTCTGTATTATCGGTCTGTATCATCAGTCTGTATCAATCTGTATCAGTCTGTATCAGTCTGTATCGGTCTGTATCATCAGTCTGTATCAGTCTGTATCAGTCTGTATCAGTCTGTATTATCAGTCTGTATCATCAGTCTGTATCAATCTGTATCAGTCTGTATCAGTCTGTATCAGTCTGTATCATCAGTCTGTATCATCTGTATCAGTCTGTATCAGTCTGTATCAGTCTGTATCATCAGTCTGTATCATCAGTCTGTATCAATCTGTATCAGTCTGTATCAGTCTGTATCAGTCTGTATCAGTCTGTATCAGTCTGTATCAGTCTGTATCAGTCTGTATCAGTCTGTATCATCAGTCTGTATCATCAGTCTGTATCAATCTGTATCAGTCTGTATTAGTCTGTATCGGTCTGTATCATCAGTCTGTATCAGTCTGTATCAGTCTGTATCATCAGTCTGTATCATCAGTCTGTATCAATCTGTATCAGTCTGTATCAGTCTGTATCAGTCTGTATCAGTATGTATCAATCTGTATCAGTCTGTATCAGTCTGTATCAGTCTGTATCAGTCTGTATTATCAGTCTGTATCATCAGTCTGTATCAATCTGTATCAGTCTGTATCAGTCTGTATCAGTCTGTATCAGTCTGTATCATATCTGTATCAGTCTGTATCAGTCTGTATCAGTCTGTATCAGTCTGTATCAGTCTGTATTATCAGTCTGTATCATCAGTCTGTATCAATCTGTATCAGTCTGTATCAGTCTGTATCAGTCTGTATCATCAGTCTGTATCAGTCTGTATCAGTCTGTATCAGTCTGTATCAGTCTGTATTATCAGTCTGTATCATCAGTCTGTATCAATCTGTATCAGTCTGTATCGGTCTGTATCATCAGTCTGTATCAATCTGTATCAGTCTGTATCAGTCTGTATCGGTCTGTATCATCAGTCTGTATCAGTCTGTATCATCTGTATCAATCTGTATCAGTCTGTATCAGTCTGTATCAATCTGTATCAGTCTGTATCAATCTGTATCAGTCTGTATCAGTCTGTATCGGTCTGTATCATCAGTCTGTATCAATCTGTATCAGTCTGTATCAGTCTGTATCGGTCTGTATCATCAGTCTGTATCAGTCTGTATCATTCTGTATCAGTCTGTATCATCAGTCTGTATCAGTCTGTATCAGTCTGTATCAATCTGTATCAGTCTGTATCAGTCTGTATCAGTCTGTATCAGTCTGTATCAGTCTGTATTATCAGTCTGTATCATCAGTCTGTATCATCATTCTGTATCAATCTGTATCAGTCTGTATCAGTCTGTATCGGTCTGTATCATCAGTCTGTATCAGTCTGTATCAGTCTGTATCAGTCTGTATTATCAGTCTGTATCATCAGTCTGTATCAATCTGTATCAGTCTGTATCAGTCTGTATCAGTCTGTATCAGTCTGTATCATCAGTCTGTATCATCAGTCTGTATCAATCTGTATCAGTCTGTATCAGTCTGTATCGGTCTGTATCATCAGTCTGTATCAATCTGTATCAGTCTGTATCAGTCTGTATCGGTCTGTATCATCAGTCTGTATCAGTCTGTATCAGTCTGTATCAGTCTGTATCATCAGTCTGTATCATCAGTCTGTATCAATCTGTATCAGTCTGTATCGGTCTGTATCAGTCTGTATCAATCTGTATCAGTCTGTATTAGTCTGTATCGGTCTGTATCATCAGTCTGTATCAGTCTGTATCAATCTGTATCAGTCTGTATCAATCTGTATCAGTCTGTATCAGTCTGGATCAGTATGTATCAGTATGTATCAGTATGTATCAGTCTGTATCAGTCTGTATTATCAGTCTGTATCATCAGTCTGTATCAATCTGTATCAGTCTGTATCAATCTGTATCAGTCTGTATCAGTCTGTATCAGTCTGTATCGGTCTGTATCATCAGTCTGTATCATCAGTCTGTATCAGTCTGTATCAGTCTGTATCAGTCTGTATCATCAGTCTGTATCATCAGTCTGTATCAATCTGTATCAGTCTGTATCAGTCTGTATCAATCTGTATCAGTCTGTATCAGTCTGTATCAGTCTGTATCAGTCTGTATTATCAGTCTGTATCATCAGTCTGTATCAATCTGTATCAGTCTGTATCAGTCTGTATCAGTCTGTATCAGTCTGTATCATCAGTCTGTATCAGTCTGTATCAGTCTGTATCAGTCTGTATCAGTCTGTATCATCAGTCTGTATCAGTCTGTATCAGTCTGTATCAATCTGTATCAGTCTGTATCAGTCTGTATCATCAGTCTGTATCAGTCTGTATCAGTCTGTATCAGTCTGTATCATCAGTCTGTATCATCAGTCTGTATCAATCTGTATCAGTCTGTATCAGTCTGTATCGGTCTGTATCATCAGTCTGTATCAGTCTGTATCAGTCTGTATCAGTCTGTATCAGTCTGTATCATCAGTCTGTATCATCTGTATCAGTCTGTATCAGTCTGTATCATCAGTCTGTATCAGTCTGTATCAGTCTGTATCAGTCTGTATCAATCTGTATCAGTCTGTATCAGTCTGTATCAGTCTGTATCAGTCTGTATCAGTCTGTATTATCAGTCTGTATCATCAGTCTGTATCAATCTGTATCAGTCTGTATCGGTCTGTATCAGTCTGTATCAGTCTGTATCAGTCTGTATCAGTCTGTATCAGTCTGTATCAGTCTGTATCAGTCTGTATCATCAGTCTGTATCATCAGTCTGTATCAATCTGTATCAGTCTGTATCAGTCTGTATCAGTCTGTATCATCAGTCTGTATCAGTCTGTATCAGTCTGTATCAGTCTGTATCAATCTGTATCAGTCTGTATCAGTCTGTATCAGTCTGTATCAGTCTGTATCAGTCTGTATTATCAGTCTGTATCATCAGTCTGTATCATTCTGTATCAGTCTGTATCATCAGTCTGTATCATCAGTCTGTATCAATCTGTATCAGTCTGTATCAATCTGTATCAGTCTGTATCATCAGTCTGTATCAGTCTGTATCAGTCTGTATCATTCTGTATCAGTCTGTATCAGTCTGTATCAGTCTGGATCAGTATGTATCAGTCTGTATCAATCTGTATCACTCTGTATCAGTCTGTATCAGTCTGTATCAGTCTGTATCAGTCTGTATTATCAGTCTGTATCATCAGTCTGTATCAATCTGTATCAGTCTGTATCAGTCTGTATCAGTCTGTATCATCAGTCTGTATCAGTCTGTATCAGTCTGTATCATCAGTCTGTATCAATCTGTATCAGTCTGTATCAGTCTGTATCGGTCTGTATCATCAGTCTGTATCATCAGTCTGTATCAGTCTGTATCAGTCTGTATTATCAGTCTGTATCATCAGTCTGTATCAATCTGTATCAGTCTGTATCGGTCTGTATCAGTCTGTATCAATCTGTATCAGTCTGTATCAGTCTGTATCAGTCTGTATCGGTCTGTATCATCAGTCTGTATCAGTCTGTATCAGTCTGTATCATCAGTCTGTATCATCAGTCTGTATCAATCTGTATCAGTCTGTATCAGTCTGTATCGGTCTGTATCATCAGTCTGTATCATCAGTCTGTATCAGTCTGTATCAGTCTGTATCAGTCTGTATCAGTCTGTATCATCAGTCTGTATCATCAGTCTGTATCAGTCTGTATCAGTCTGTATCAATCTGTATCAGTCTGTATCATCTGTATCAGTCTGTATCGGTCTGTATCATCAGTCTGTATCAGTCTGTATCAATCTGTATCAGTCTGTATCAGTCTGTATCAGTCTGTATCAGTCTGTATTATCAGTCTGTATCATCAGTCTGTATCAATCTGTATCAGTCTGTATCGGTCTGTATCAGTCTGTATCAATCTGTATCAGTCTGTATCAATCTGTATCAGTCTGTATCAGTCTGGATCAGTATGTATCAGTCTGTATCAGTCTGTATCAGTCTGTATCATCAGTCTGTATCAGTCTGTATCAGTCTGTATCGGTCTGTATCATCAGTCTGTATCATCAGTCTGTATCAGTCTGTATCAGTCTGTATCAGTCTGTATCATCAGTCTGTATCAGTCTGTATCAGTCTGTATCAATCTGTATCAGTCTGTATCAGTCTGTATCAGTCTGTATCAGTCTGTATTATCAGTCTGTATCATCAGTCTGTATCAATCTGTATCAGTCTGTATCAGTCTGTATCAGTCTGTATCATCAGTCTGTATCAGTCTGTATCAGTCTGTATCAGTCTGTATCAATCTGTATCAGTCTGTATCAGTCTGTATCAGTCTGTATCAGTCTGTATCAGTCTGTATCGGTCTGTATCATCAGTCTGTATCAGTCTGTATCAGTCTGTATCAGTCTGTATCATCTGTATCATCAGTCTGTATCATCAGTCTGTATCAATCTGTATCAGTCTGTATCAGTCTGTATCGGTCTGTATATCAGTCTGTATCATCAGTCTGTATCAGTCTGTATCAGTCTGTATCAGTCTGTATCAATCTGTATCAGTCTGTATCAGTCTGTATCAGTCTGTATCAGTCTGTATCATCAGTCTGTATCAGTCTGTATCAGTCTGTATCAGTCTGTATCATCAGTCTGTATCATCAGTCTGTATCAATCTGTATCAGTCTGTATCAGTCTGTATCAGTCTGTATCAGTCTGTATCAGTCTGTATCATCAGTCTGTATCATCAGTCTGTATCAATCTGTATCAGTCTGTATCAGTCTGTATCGGTCTGTATCATCAGTCTGTATCATCAGTCTGTATCAGTCTGTATCAGTCTGTATCAGTCTGTATCCGTCAGTCTGTATCATCAGTCTGTATCAGTCTGTATCAGTCTGTATCATCAGTCTGTATCAGTCTGTATCAGTCTGTATCAATCTGTATCAGTCTGTATCAGTCTGTATCAGTCTGTATCATCAGTCTGTATCAGTCTGTATCAGTCTGTATCAATCTGTATCAGTCTGTATCAGTCTGTATCATCAGTCTGTATCAGTCTGTATCAATCTGTATCAATCTGTATCAGTCTGTATCAGTCTGTATCAATCTGTATCAGTCTGTATCAATCTGTATCAGTCTGTATCAGTCTGGATCAGTATGTATCAGTCTGTATCAGTATGTATCAATCTGTATCAGTCTGTATCAGTCTGTATCAGTCTGTATCAGTCTGTATTATCAGTCTGTATCATCAGTCTGTATCAATCTGTATCAGTCTGTATCAGTCTGTATCAGTCTGTATCATCAGTCTGTATCATCAGTCTGTATCAATCTGTATCAGTCTGTATCAGTCTGTATCGGTCTGTATCATCAGTCTGTATCAGTCTGTATCAGTCTGTATCATCAGTCTGTATCATCAGTCTGTATCAATCTGTATCAGTCTGTATCAGTCTGTATCAGTCTGTATCAGTCTGTATCATCAGTCTGTATCAGTCTGTATCAGTCTGTATCAATCTGTATCAGTCTGTATCAGTCTGTATCAGTCTGTATCAGTCTGTATCATCAGTCTGTATCAGTCTGTATCAGTCTGTATCATCAGTCTGTATCATCAGTCTGTATCAATCTGTATCAGTCTGTATCAGTCTGTATCGGTCTGTATCATCAGTCTGTATCAGTCTGTATCATCAGTCTGTATCAGTCTGTATCAGTCTGTATCAATCTGTATCAGTCTGTATCAGTCTGTATCGGTCTGTATCATCAGTCTGTATCATCAGTCTGTATCAGTCTGTATCCGTCTGTATCAGTATGTATCAGTCTGTATCAAGTTTGTATCATTTCAGTAGAAATGAAGGTTCTAAGACTCATCTGGTGTTGAATCTGAACTGCTTTTATTCTGATGGGATGTTGACCACAGCTGCAGGAATCAGGACTAATGTGTTTACTGTTACATGTTTACTCTGTTTAAGTGGTGTGTTCTTAGTCCCTTCTAGGTTCTGTGTGTATAAGAATGTTCTCATCAGTCTTTCTGTTAAAGACATTAAACTTTAACAGCAGGGACGTTCTATGAAATGACTGTTCAGTATAAACGTCCTAACAGCCTTTTACATCTTCACATAGAAAGAAAAAGTGTGCAGACAGAGAACCCAGAGGTCCTGTAAGGTTCCTTTAACAGAGAACCCAGAAGTCCTGTAAGGTTCCTTTAACAGAGAACCCAGAAGTCCTGTAAGGTTCCTTTAACAGAGAACCCAGAAGTCCCGTAAGGTTCCTTTAACAGAGAACCCAGAAGTCCCATAAGGTTCCTTTAACAGAGAACCCAGAAGTCCTGTAAGGTTCCTTTAACAGAGAACCCAGAAGTCCCATAAGGTTCCTTTAACAGGTTCCTTTAACAGAGAACCCAGATGTACCGTAAGGTTCCTTTAACAGAGAACCCAGATGTCCCGTAAGGTTCCTTTAACAGAGAACCCAGAAGTCCTGTATGGTTCCTTTAACAGAGAACCCAGAAGTCCTTTAAGGTTCAGAGAACCCAGAAGTCATTTAAGGTTCCTTTAACAGAGAACCCAGATGTCCTGTAAGGTTCCTTTAACAGAGAACCCAGAAGTCCTGTAAGGTTCCTTTAACAGAGAACCCAGAAGTCCTGTAAGGTTCCTTTAACAGAGAACCCAGAAGTCCTGTAAGGTTCCATTAACAGAGAACCCAGAAGTCCTGTGTGGTTCCTTTAACAGAGATTCCAGATGTCCTGTAAGGTTCTTTAACAGAGAACCCAGAAGTCATTTAAGGTTCCTTTAACAGAGAACCCAGATGTCCTGTAAGGTTCCTTTAACAGAGAACCCAGAAGTCCCGTAAGGTTCCATTAACAGAGAACCCAGAAGTCCCGTAAGGTTCCTTTAACAGAGAACCCAGAAGTCCCGTAAGGTTCCATTAACAGAGAACCCAGAAGTCCCGTAAGGTTCCATTAACAGAGAACCCAGAAGTCCCGTAAGGTTCCATTAACAGAGAACCCAGAAGTCCCATAAGGTTCCTTTAACAGAGAACCCAGAAGTCCCGTAAGGTTCCTTCAACAGAGAACCCAGATGTCCTGTAAGGTCCCAGATGTCCTGTAAGGTTCCTTTAACAGAGAACCCAGATGTCCTGTAAGGTCCCAGATGTCCTGTAAGGTTCCTTTAACAGAGAAACCAGACGTCCTGTAAGGTTTCTTTAACAGAGAACCCAGAAGTAATTTAAGGTTCAGAGAACCCAGAAGTCCTGTAAGGTTCCTTTAACAGAGAACCCAGACGTCCCGTAAGGTTCCTTTAACAGAGAACCCAGATGTCCTGTATGGTTTCTTTAACAGAGAACCCAGAAGTCCTTTAAGGTTCAGATAACCCAGAAGTCCCGTAAGGTTCCTTTAACAGAAAACCCAGACGTCCCGTAAGGTTCCTTTAACAGAGAACCCAGATGTCCTGTATGGTTTCTTTAACAGAGAACCCAGAAGTCCTTTAAGGTTCAGAGAACCCAGATGTCCTGTAAGGTTCCTTTAACAGAGAACCCAGACGTCCCGTAAGGTTCCTTTAACAGAGAACCCAGATGTCCTGTAAGGTTCCTTTAACAGAGAACCCAGATGTCCCGTAAGGTTCCTTTAACAGAGAACCCAGACGTCCCGTAAGGTTCCTTTAACAGAGAACCCAGACGTCCCGTAAGGTTCCTTTAACAGAGAACCCAGACGTCCTGTAAGGTTCCTTTAACAGAGAACCCAGAAGTCCCATAAGGTTCCTTTAACAGAGAACCCAGACGTCCTGTAAGGTTCCTTTAACAGAGAACCCAGACGTCCTGTAAGGTTCCTTTAACAGAGAACCCAGAAGTCCCGTAAGGTTCCTTTAACAGAGAACCCAGAAGTCCTGTAAGGTTCCTTTAACAGAGAACCCAGAAGTCCTGTATGGTTCCTTTAACAGAGAACCCTGAAGTCCTGTAAGGTTCCTTTAACAGAGAACCCAGAAGTCCTGTATGGTTCCTTTAACAGAGAACCCAGAAGTCCCGTAAGGTTCCTTTAACAGAGAACCCAGAAGTCCCGTAAGGTTCCTTTAACAGAGAACCCAGAAGTCCCATAAGGTTCCTTTAACAGAGAACCCAGAAGTCCCATAAGGTTCCTTAAACAGAGAACCCAGACGTCCCGTAAGGTTCCTTTAACAGAGAACCCAGACGTCCTGTAAGGTTCCTTTAACAGAGAACCCAGAAGTCCTGTAAGGTTCCTTTAACAGAGAACCCAGAAGTCCTGTAAGGTTCCTTTAACAGAGAACCCAGACGTCCTATAAGGTTCCTTTAACAGAGAACCCAGAAGTCCCATAAGGTTCCTTTAACAGAGAACCCAGAAGTCCCATAAGGTTCCTTTAAATAAGAACCCAGACGTCCTGTAAGGCTCCTTTAACAGAGAATCCAGAAGTCCCATAAGGTTCCTTTAACAGAGAAACCAGAAGTCCCATAAGGTTCCTTAAACAGAGAACCCAGAAGTCCCGTAAGGTTCCTTTAACAGAGAACCCAGAAGTCCTGTATGGTTCCTTTAACAGAGAACTCAGAAGTCCTTTAAGGTTCAGAGAACCCAGAAGTCATTTAAGGTTCCTTTAACAGAGAACCCAGATGTCCTGTAAGGTTCCTTTAACAGAGAACCCAGAAGTCCTGTAAGGTTCCTTTAACAGAGAACCCAGAAGTCCCGTAAGGTTCCTTTAACAGAGAACCCAGACGTCCCGTAAGGTTCCATTAACAGAGAACCCAGACGTCCTGTAAGGTTCCTTTAACAGAGAACCCAGATGTCCTGTAAGGTTCCTTTAACAGAGAACCCAGAAGTCCTGTAAGGTTCCTTTAACAGAGAACCCAGAAGTCCTGTAAGGTTCCATTAACAGAGAACCCAGAAGTCCCGTAAGGTTCCTTTAACAGAGAACCCAGACGTCCCGTAAGGTTCCTTTAACAGAGAACCCAGACGTCCTGTAAGGTTCCATTAACAGAGAACCCAGACGTCCTGTAAGGTTCCTTTAACAGAGAACCCAGAAGTCCTGTAAGGTTCCTTTAACAGAGAACCCAGAAGTCCCGTAAGGTTCCTTTAACAGAGAACCCAGAAGTCCCGTAAGGTTCCTTTAACAGAGAACCCAGATGTCCTGTAAGGTTCCTTTAACAGAGAACCCAGAAGTCCTGTAAGGTTCCATTATCAGAGAACCCAGAAGTCCTGTGTGGTTCCTTTAACAGAGATTCCAGATGTCCTGTAAGGTTCTTTAACAGAGAACCCAGAAGTCATTTAAGGTTCCTTTAACAGAGAACCCAGATGTCCTGTAAGGTTCCTTTAACAGAGAACCCAGAAGTCCTGTAAGGTTCCTTTAACAGAGAACCCAGAAGTCCTGTAAGGTTCCTTTAACAGAGAACCCAGAAGTCCTGTATGGTTCCTTTAACAGAGATTCCAGATGTCCTGTAAGGTTCTTTAACAGAGAACCCAGAAGTCCTGTAAGGTTCCTTTAACAGAGAACCCAGAAGTCCTGTAAGGTTCCTTTAACAGAGAACCCAGAAGTCCTGTAAGGTTCCTTTAACAGAGAACCCAGAAGTCCCATAAGGTTCCTTTAACAGAGAACCCAGAAGTCCCATAAGGTTCCTTTAAATAAGAACCCAGACGTCCTGTAAGGTTCCTTTAACAGAGAATCCAGAAGTCCTGTATGGTTCCTTTAACAGAGAACCCAGAAGTCCTGTAAGGTTCCTTTAACAGAGAACCCAGAAGTCCTGTATGGTTCCTTTAAATAAGAACCCAGACGTCCTGTAAGGTTCCTCTAACAGAGAATCCAGAAGTCCTGTATGGTTCCTTTAACAGAGGACCCAGAAGTCCTGTAAGGTTCCTTTACCAGAGAACTCAGAAGTCCTTTAAGGTTCAGAGAACCCAGAAGTCATTTAAGGTTCCTTTAACAGAGAACCCAGATGTCCTGTATGGTTCCTTTAACAGAGGACCCAGAAGTCCTGTAAGGTTCCTTTAACAGAGAACCCAGAAGTCCCGCAAGGTTCCTTTAACAGAGAACCCAGAAGTCCCGTAAGGTTCCTTTAACAGAGAACCCAGAAGTCCCATAAGGTTCCTTTAACAGAGAACCCAGAAGTCCAATATGGTTCCTTTAACAGAGAACCCAGAAGTCCTGTAAGGTTCCTTTAACAGACAACCCAGAAGTCCTGTAAGGTTTCTTAAACAGAGAACCCAGAAGTCCTGTATGGTTCCTTTAACAGAGAACCCAGACGTCCTGTAAGGTTCCTTTAACAGAGAACCCAGAAGTCATGTAAGGTTCCTTTAACAGAGAACCCAGAAGTCCTTTAAGGTTTCTTTAACAAAGAACCCAGAAGTCCTGTAAGGTTCCTTTAACAGAGAACCCAGAAGTCCTGTAAGGTTCCTTTAACAGAGAACCCAGAAGTCCTGTATGGTTCCTTTACCAGAGAACTCAGAAGTCCTTTAAGGTTCAGAGAACCCAGAAGTCATTTAAGGTTCCTTTAACAGAGAACCCAGACGTCCCGTAAGGTTCCTTTAACAGAGAACCCAGACGTCCCGTAAGGTTCCATTAACAGAGAACCCAGACGTCCCGTAAGGTTCCATTAACAGAGAACCCAGAAGTCCCATAAGGTTCCTTTAACAGAGAACCCAGAAGTCCCGTAAGGTTCCTTTAACAGAGAACCCAGACGTCCCATAAGGTTCCTTTAACAGAGAACCCAGAAGTCCCGTAAGGTTCCATTAACAGAGAACCCAGACGTCCTGTAAGGTTCCTTTAACAGAGAACCCAGAAGTCCCGTAAGGTTCCTTTAACAGAGAACCCAGAAGTCCTGTAATGTTCCTTTAACAGAGAACAAAGAAGTCCTGTAAGGTTCCTTTAACAGAGAACCCAGAAGTCCCATAAGGTTCCTTTAACAGAGAACCCAGAAGTCCCATAAGGTTCCTTTAACAGAGAACCCAGAAGTCCCATAAGGTTCCTTTAAATAAGAACCCAGACGTCCTGTAAGGCTCCTTTAACAGAGAATCCAGAAGTCCCATAAGGTTCCTTTAACAGAGAACCCAGACGTCCCGTAAGGTTCCATTAACAGAGAACCCAGACGTCCCGTAAGGTTCCATTAACAGAGAACCCAGACGTCCCGTAAGGTTCCTTTAACAGAGAACCCAGACATCCCATAAGGTCCTTTAACAGAGAACCCAGAAGTCCCGTAAGGTTCCATTAACAGAGAACCCAGACGTCCTGTAAGGTTCCTTTAACAGAGAACCCAGACGTCTCGTAAGGTTTCTTTAACAGAGAACCCAGAAGTCCTTTAAGGTTCAGAGAACCCAGATGTCCTGTAAGGTTCCTTTAACAGAGAACCCAGACGTCCCGTAAGGTTCCTTTAACAGAGAACCCAGAAGTCCTGTAAGGTTCCTTTAACAGAGAACCCAGAAGTCCTGTATGGTTCCTTTAACAGAGAACCCAGAAGTCCCGTAAGGTTCCTTTAACGGAGAACCCAGAAGTCATTTAAGGTTCCTTTAACAGAGAACCCAGAAGTCCTGTAAGGTTCCTTTAACAGAGAACCCAGAAGTCCCGTAAGGTTCCTTTAACAGAGAACCCAGACGTCCCGTAAGGTTCCTTTAACAGAGAACCCAGACGTCCCGTAAGGTTCCTTTAACAGAGAACCCAGACGTCCCGTAAGGTTCCATTAACAGAGAACCCAGACGTCCCGTAAGGTTCCATTAACAGAGAACCCAGACGTCCCGTAAGGTTCCTTTAACAGAGAACCCAGAAGTCCCATAAGGTTCCTTTAAATAAGAACCCAGACGTCCTGTAAGGTTCCTTTAACAGAGAACCCAGAAGTCCTGTAAGGTTCCTTTAACAGAGAACCCAGAAGTCCTGTAAGGTTCCTTTAACAGAGAACCCAGAAGTCCTGTATGGTTCCTTTACCAGAGAACCCTGAAGTCCTGTAAGGTTCCTTTAACAGAGAACCCAGAAGTCCTGTATGGTTCCTTTAACAGAGAACCCTGAAGTCCTGTAAGGTTTCTTTAACAGAGAACCCAGAAGTCCTGTATGGTTCCTTTAACAGAGAACCCAGAAGTCCCGTAAGGTTCCTTTAACAGAGAACCCAGAAGTCCCGTAAGGTTCCTTTAACAGAGAACCCAGACGTCCCGTAAGGTTCCTTTAACAGAGAACCCAGAAGTCCTGTATGGTTCCTTTAACAGAGAACCCTGAAGTCCTGTAAGGTTTCTTTAACAGAGAACCCAGAAGTCCTGTATGGTTCCTTTAACAGAGAACCCAGAAGTCCCGTAAGGTTCCTTTAACGGAGAACCCAGAAGTCCCATAAGGTTCCTTTAACAGAGAACCCAGAAGTCCAATAAGGTTCCTTTAACAGAGAACCCAGAAGTCCTGTATGGTTCCTTTAACAGAGAACCCAGAAGTCCTGTAAGGTTCCTTTAACAGAGAACCCAGAAGTCCTGTAAGGTTCCATTATCAGAGAACCCAGAAGTCCTGTGTGGTTCCTTTAACAGAGATTCCAGATGTCCTGTAAGGTTCCTTTAACAGAGAACCCAGAAGTCCTGTAAGGTTCCTTTAACAGAGAACCCAGAAGTCCTGTATGGTTCCTTTAA
>SSNP01000104.1:482453-487453 GCA_006937955.1 Pachypanchax playfairii
CAGAGAACCCAGAAGTCATTTAAGGTTCCTTTAACAGAGAACCCAGATGTCCTGTAAGGTTCCTTTAACAGAGAACCCAGAAGTCCTGTAAGGTTCCTTTAACAGAGAACCCTGAAGTCCTGTAAGGTTCCTTTAACAGAGAACCCAGAAGTCCTGTATGGTTCCTTTAACAGAGAACCCTGAAGTCCTGTAAGGTTCCTTTAACAGAGAACCCAGAAGTCCCGTAAGGTTCCTTTAACAGAGAACCCAGAAGTCATTTAAGGTTCCTTTAACAGAGAACCCAGATGTCCTGTAAGGTTCCTTTAACAGAGAACCCAGAAGTCCTGTAAGGTTCCTTTAACAGAGAACCCAGACGTCCTGTAAGGTTCCTTTAACAGAGAACCCAGATGTCCTGTAAGGTTCCTTTAACAGAGAACCCAGACGTCTTGTAAGGTTCCATTAACAGAGAACCCAGACGTCCTGTAAGGTTCCATTAACAGAGAACCCAGAAGTCCTGTAATGTTCCATTAAGAGAGAACCCAGATGTCCTGTAAGGTTCCTTTAACAGAGAACCCAGAAGTCCTGTAAGGTTCCTTTAACAGAGAACCCAGATGACCCGTAAGGTTCCTTTAACAGAGAACCCAGACGTCCTGTAAGGTTCCATTGACAGAGAACCCAGACGTCCTGTAAGGTTCCATTAACAGAGAACCCAGACGTCCTGTAAGGTTCCTTTAACAGAGAACCCAGACGACCCGTAAGGTTCCTTTAACAGAGAACCCAGAAGTCCCGTAAGGTTCCATTAACAGAGAACCCAGAAGTCCCGTAAGGTTCCATTAACAGAGAACCCAGACGTCCTGTAAGGTTCCTTTAACAGAGAACCCAGATGTCCTGTAAGGTTCCTTTAACAGAGAACCCAGACGTCCTGTAAGGTTCCATTAACAGAGAACCCAGACGTCCTGTAAGGTTCCATTAACAGAGAACCCAGATGTCCTGTAAGGTTCCTTTAACAGAGAACCCAGACGTCCTGTAAGGTTCCATTAACAGAGAACCCAGACGTCCTGTAAGGTTCCATTAACAGAGAACCCAGACGTCCTGTAAGGTTCCTTTAACAGAGAACCCAGACGTCCTGTAATGTTCCTTTAACAGAGAACCCAGAAGTCCCGTAAGTTTCCTTTAACAGAGAACCCAGATGTCCCGTAAGGTTCCTTTAACAGAGAACCCAGACGTCCTGTAATGTTCCTTTAACAGAGAACCCAGAAGTCCCGTAAGTTTCCTTTAACAGAGAACCCAGATGTCCCGTAAGGTTCCATTAACAGAGAACCCAGACGTCCTGTAAGGTTCCATTAACAGAGAACCCAGACGTCCTGTAAGGTTCCTTTAACAGAGAACCCAGAAGTCCCGTAAGTTTCCTTTAACAGAGAACCCAGATGTCCTGTAAGGTTCCTTTAACAGAGAACCCAGACGTCCTGTAAGGTTCCTTTAACAGAGAACCCAGACGTCCTGTAATGTTCCATTAACAGAGAACCCAGACGTCCTGTAAGGTTCCATTAACAGAGAACCCAGACGTCCTGTAAGGTTCCTTTAACAGAGAACCCAGAAGTCCCGTAAGGTTCCTTTAACAGAGAACCCAGACGTCCCGTAAGGTTCCTTTAACAGAGAACCCAGACGTCCTGTAATGTTCCTTTAACAGAGAACCCAGACGTCCTGTAATGTTCCTTTAACAGAGAACCCAGACGTCCTGTAAGGTTCCTTTAACAGAGAACCCAGACGTCCTGTAATGTTCCATTAACAGAGAACCCAGACGTCCTGTAAGGTTCCATTAACAGAGAACCCAGACGTCCTGTAATGTTCCTTTAACAGAGAACCCAGAAGTCCCGTAGGTTTCCTTTAACAGAGAACCCAGATGTCCCGTAAGGTTCCTTTAACAGAGAACCCAGACGTCCTGTAAGGTTCCTTTAACAGAGAACCCAGACGTCCTGTAATGTTCCTTTAACAGAGAACCCAGACGTCCTGTAATGTTCCTTTAACAGAGAACCCAGACGTCCTGTAATGTTCCTTTAACAGAGAACCCAGACGTCCTGTAAGGTTCCTTTAACAGAGAACCCAGACGTCCCGTAAGGTTCCTTTAACAGAGAACCCAGACGTCCTGTAAGGTTCCTTTAACAGAGAACCCAGACGTCCTGTAAGGTTCCTTTAACAGAGAACCCAGATGTCCCGTAAGGTTCCTTTAACAGAGAACCCAGACGTCCTGTAATGTTCCTTTAACAGAGAACCCAGACGTCCTGTAATGTTCCTTTAACAGAGAACCCAGACGTCCTGTAATGTTCCTTTAACAGAGAACCCAGACGTCCTGTAAGGTTCCTTTAACAGAGAACCCAGATGTCCCGTAAGGTTCCTTTAACAGAGAACCCAGACGTCCTGTAATGTTCCTTTAACAGAGAACCCAGACGTCCTGTAATGTTCCTTTAACAGAGAACCCAGACGTCCTGTAATGTTCCTTTAACAGAGAACCCAGACGTCCTGTAAGGTTCCTTTAACAGAGAACCCAGACGTCCTGTAATGTTCCTTTAACAGAGAACCCAGACGTCCCGTAAGGTTCCTTTAACAGAGAACCCAGAAGTCCTGTAAGGTTCCATTAACAGAGAACCCAGAAGTCCTGTAAGGTTCCTTTAACAGATTCTGTCTTCAGTGTTTTGAACACTCAGGTTTTACCTGCTAGTTTTCATTTGTGTAATTAACCTCTTTTCTTTTTTTTTTCCAGCTGCCTGATGTGGAAATCCCAGTTCAGACGTATTGAACACAGAGAGACATCCACTCACATTAAATAAAGTTTATTATGTGCACGTGTGCACGTGGAAAACGTCTCAGACACGTTAAATACTTCAGATTTTACAGTCTGTGTGTTTTTAATAAGCTAACAACGTTGAACACATTAAAGGATCATGAAGTGAAACATCGGACTGTGTCACTCAGAACCAGAACACTCTGTAGAACTCCAGGTTCAGAGTTCAGTATCTTGCCCAGGGACACTTCAGCACATAACCTGTTGGGACCAAACCCTGACCTCCTGAAGTCCTGACCACCTTTTAACTCAGAAACAATAACATGATACACAAAGTAAGAAGACCTGGTCTGATGAGTCCTGATCTGAACCCTGCTGAACTGGATCAGTACTGAAGGCTTCATAACTCAGTTCACTGTATCAGAACAGCTCTGCTCCTCTGATCTGAAATGTTATTAACCATCACTACAAACAACTTGTCTTCGATAAACCAGCTTCGTTGGAGCTTCAGTAACTGTGTGAGACGATGGTGGACCTGATCTCCATCAGCTGTGACCTGAGGATGAAGAGTCACCTTCATGGCTGGAGTTGGATCTTTGTTGGTAGAACATCCTTCCAAATGTTGTTCTGTTGTTGACAGACTCTTATTTCTCCTTGTGAGGTGATAAATCTCATTATAAAACGACCTGAATGTGAAATAAACATCAAACAAGTGAGTGATTTATACTGACATGAGTTGATGAGTAAAGATGATGTGTGGTGCTGTGCTGAGTTAGCTGAACTTCAGCAGCGGTGCACTGTGATGGAGACTCGCCATTAAAACTTTTTTCTTCTGCTTTGGATGATTTTAAACTGGATCGGATCCAAAAAGGCCCTCAGACTGTCCCTTCACACATTTCACTCATCAAACCTATTTTCTGTATTTAGTTTAAGATGATCTAGTTTATCACCTGACTGAAGGTGATCTGGACGCCAAAAAGACATTAAAATAGTTCTAGTTAGAACATCTCGATCACCCAAACAACAAACTCTGTTTTAAAGAATTATTTTTATGCATAAAATAATCTACTGCTGGTATATACATATACACACATATAAAGTATATATTAAAGTACAGCTGCTCTAGAAGGATCCAAATGTAAGAATCATGTGAAACACTTTACTGAGCTGCCAAGACTAGAAGCTCATTTTAACCAGTCCAGACCTTCAGTGTGCAGACCACCTTCCAGTCAGTGAGAACTGGTTTTAGGGCCAGGAGCTAACAGACTTAAGCCTGCCCCCTTGTTGGTACCCATCTGCAGCTGCCAGCATCTGCAGCTCTTGTTTTGGAGGACAACACTTGCTCTGGTGAGTAATTCTCTTGTCGTAGCTCCATACAGCAGCAGCTCAGAGCTGGCAGAGCTTCCTGTGCCCATTCTTAGTAAACAGGATTAAGCTTACTAAATATGAGCTCTCTGGGATCACCTAAACTAAATTGTACACTAACAATGCTGGCTCCCCAGTTTGGCTACAATAGCATGTTGTATTTGTGTTTATATACCCGCCTGTTCCCATGACGATCGGGGTGTATGAGGACTGATCGGTGGCCAATAAAACATTAGATATCCCATTTAATTTACCCCAGTCCTCATTAACTGGATTAATGTAAAAAGGATAAAACACTGAGTGTCACATCAGGATGTGTGAGAGCAAACAAGCCTTGTAGATATAGAACTCTAAACCATATATATATAATATATATATAATATATACCTGGTTCAGACGTCCATCTCTCAGATTCATCTCTCATCCTTTAGACGAAAGTAAAATTCAATGAATTAGACTTTTATCAGTTTTATTTCTTTGTATTATCACTTACAAACTAATAAAGGTGTACAGACTATGATGTTTACTTTTGTACACGTGTAATAAGTTATTATTCCTTGTATTAAAACAACACCTGGTTATTACTGCAGTGTGATAATGTGATAACATGGAGGGAAGCGGAACATCCAGAAAGCATATATATATATATATATACAGTATATACAGTATATACAGTATATATATACTGTATATACTGTATATGTATATATATGTATATATATATAGTTTATATATAGTTTATACGACATTACAGTGAATCTGTCTGTCAGTTCCCAATAAGAGTGAGCAAACATGCGCTCCATGTTCAAGCACTCGCTCTGTGTTTGTACTTCCTGCCTGCAAACATGATGCTTCTATTTGTATTTGTCTGTGT
>SSNP01000104.1:497453-507772 GCA_006937955.1 Pachypanchax playfairii
GATGGGTGGATGGATGGATGGGTGGGTGGATGGATGGATGGGTGATGGATAGATGGATGGATGGATGGATGGATGATGGATGGATGGATGGATGATGGATGATGGATGAGGACGGATGGATGACGGATGGATGACGGATGGATGATGGATGGATGGATGGATGATGGATGGATGATGGATGATGGATGGATGATGGATGGATGATGGAGGATGGAGGATGGATGGATGATGGATGATGGATGATGGATGATGGATGGATGGATGGATGGATGATGGATGGATGGATGATGACGGATGGATGATGGATGGATGATGGATGGATGGATGGATGGATGATGGATAGATGGATGGATGGATGATGGATGGATGGATGGATGATGGATGGGTGAGGGATGGATGGATGGATGGATGAGGGAGGATGGAGGATGGATGGATGATGGATGGATGAAGGATGGGTGGATGGATGGACGGACGGATGGATGGATGGATGGATGATGGATGGATGGATGGATGGATGATGGATGATGGATGATGGATGATGGATGGATGGATGGATGGATGATGGATGACGGATGATGACGGATGGATGACGGATGGATGATGGAGAGATGGATGGATGGATGATGGATGGATGGATGGATGGATGGATGGATGGATGGATGGATGGATGGATGATGGATGGATGGATGGATGATGGATGGATGGATGATGACGGATGGATGACGGATGGATGATAAATGGATGGATGATGACGGATGGATGACGGATGGATGATGGATGGATGGATGGATGGTTGTATGGATGGATTGATGGATGGATGGATGATGGATGGATGGATGATGGATGATGAATGATGGATGATGGATGATGACGGATGGATGACGGATGGATGACGGATGGATGATGAATGGATGGATGATGACGGATGGATGACGGATGGATGATGGATAGATGGATGGATGGATGATGGATGGATGGATGATGACAGATGGAGACGGATGGATGACGGATGGATGATGGATGGATGGATGATGGATTGATGGATGATGGATGATGATGGATGGATGATGGATGGATGATGGATGGATGGATGGATGGATGGATGGATGGATGGATGGATGGATGATGGATGGATGGATGGATGGATGATGGATGATGGATGGATGATGACGGATGGATGACGGATGGATGACGGATGGATGATGAATGGATGGATGATGACGGATGGATGACGGATGGATGATGGATGGATGGATGGAGGATGGATGGATGATGGAAGATGGATGGATGAGGGATGGATGATGGATGGATGGATGATGGATAGATGGATAGATGGATGGATGGATGATGGATGGATGGATGGATGATGACGGATGGATGACGGATGGATGATGGATGGATGGATGGATGATGGATAGATGGATGGATGGATGATGGATGGATGGATGATGACGGATGGATGACGGATGGATGACGGATGGATGATGGATGGATGGATGACGGATGGATGATGGTGGATGGATGGATGGATGGATGGATGGATGGATGGATGGATGGATGGATGGATGATGAATGATGGATGGATGGATGGATGGGTGATGGATGGATGGATGATGGATGATGGATGGATGGATGGATGGATGGATGGATGGATGGATGGATGGATGATGGATGATGGATGATGGATGATGGATGGATGGATGGGTGATGGATGATGGATGATGGATGATGGATGATGGATGATGGATGGATGGATGGATGGATGATGGATGGAGGGAGGATGAAGGATGGATGGATGGATGGATGGATGGATGGATGATGACAATGGATGGATGGATGGCTGATGGATGGGTGAGGGATGGATGGATGGATGGATGATGGATAGATGGATGGATGGATGATGGATGGATGGATGGATGATGACGGATGGATGACGGATGGATGACGGATGGATGATAAATGGATGGATGATGACGGATGGATGACGGATGGATGATGGATGGATGGATGGAGGGAGGATGGAGGATGGATGGATGGATGATGGATGGATGGAGGGATGATGACGGATGGATGACGGATGGATGACGGATGGATGATGGATGGATGGATGATGACGGATGGATGACGGATGGATGATGGATGGATGATGGATGGATGGATGATGGATAGATGGATAGATGGATGGATGGATGGATGGATGGATGGATGGATGGATGGATGGATGGATGGATGATGGATGGATGAGGACGGATGGATGACGGATGGATGACGGATGGATGATGGATGGATGGATGGATGATGGATAGATGATGGATGATGGATGGATGATGGATGGATGATGGAGGATGGAGGATGGATGGATGATGGATGATGGATGATGGATGATGGATGGATGGATGGATGGATGATGGATGGATGGATGATGACGGATGGATGGATGGATGGATGATGGATGGATGGATGATGGATTGATGGATGATGGATGGATGATGGATGGATGATGGATGGATGGATGGATGGATGGATGGATGGATGGATGGATGGATGATGGATGGATGATAGGTGGATGGATGGATGATGGATGGATGGATGGATGATGACGGATGGATGACGGATGGATGATGGATGGATGGATGATGGATTGATGGATGATGGATGGATGATGGATGGATGATGGATGGATGGGTGGATGGATGGATGGATGGATGGATGGATGATGGATGGATGGATGATGAGGATGGATGACGGATGGATGACGGATGGATGATGGATGGATGGATGATGGATGGATGGATGGATGGATGATGACGGATGGATGACGGATGGATGACGGATGGATGATGGATGGATGGATGATGACGGATGGATGGATGGATGGATGGATGGATGGATGATGACAATGGATGGATGGATGGCTGATGGATGGGTGATGGATGGATGGATGGATGGATGATGGAGGATGGAGGATGGATGGATGATGGATGATGGATGAAGGATGGATGATGGATGGATGGAAGATGGATGATGGATGGATGGATGGATGATGGATGATGGATGATGACGGATGGATGACGGATGGATGACGGATGGATGATGGATAGATGGATGGATGGATGATGGATAGATGGATGGATGGATGATGGATGGATGGATGGATGATGACGGATGGATGACGGATGGATGACGGATGGATGATGGATGGATGGATGATGACGGATGGATGGATGGATGGATGGATGGATGGATGATGAGGATGGAGGAGGGATGGATGATGGATGATGGATGATGGATGATGGATGGATGGATGGATGGATGATGGATGATGGATGATGGATGATGGATGATGGATGATGACGGATGGATGACGGATGGATGACGGATGGATGATGGATAGATGGATGGATGGATGATGGATGGATGGATGATGACAGATGGATGACGGATGGATGACGGATGGATGATGGATGGATGGATGATGGATTGATGGATGATGGATGGATGATGGATGGATGATGGATGGATGGATGGATGGATGGATGGATGGATGGATGGATGACGGATGGATGATGGGTGGATGGATGGATGGATGGATGGATGGATGGATGGATGGATGGAGGATGGATGGATGGAGGATGGATGATGGATGATGACGGATGATGACGGATGGATGACGGATGGATGATGGATGGATGGATGGATGATGGATAGATGGATGGATGGATGATGGATGGATGGATGATGACGGATGGATGACGGATGGATGACGGATGGATGATGGATGGATGGATGATGGATGGATGGATGGATGGGAGGGGGGATGGAGGATGGATGGATGGATGGATGGATGATGGATGGATGGATGATGGATGATGGATGATGGATGATGACGGATGGATGACGGATGGATGACGGATGGATGATGAATGGATGGATGATGACGGATGGATGACGGATGGATGATGGATGGATGGATGATGGATTGATGGATGATGGATGATGGATGGATGGATGACGGATGGATGATGGATGGATGGATGGATGGATGGATGGATGGATGGATGGATGGATGGATGATGGATGGATGGATGATGGATGATGGATGATGGATGATGACGGATAGATGACGGATGGATGACGGATGGATGATGAATGGATGGATGATGACGGATGGATGACGGATGGATGATGGATGGATGATGGATGGATAGATGGATGGATGGATGGATGATGGATGGATGGATGGATGATGACGGATGGATGACGGATGGATGACGGATGGATGATGGATGGATGGATGATGGATAGATGGATGGATGGTTGTTATATATAGGCAGGAGGATCATTTACTGGTTCATTCCTCCAGCTGATTGAGTTAATTAGACTACCTTCATATCCAGCTGATTGGATGTAAACATTAATAAACCACAGAATGACTTTGTCGATGTGTGTTTATATGTTTCAAACAGCTTAAATTGATGAGGCATTGAAACAAATCTGCTTTTGTGATTTGATTTAACTGTGAAATAGTTAAGGGCTTCAGATGCAAATACATCTTCACCTCTTTCCCTTTATCTCTTTTCCAAAAGTGGCTTTTTTTGCTTATTCAAGTTGATTTAATTTGATTTATTAGACTTCTTCTGGAATTAATCTGATTTCTGCTAAATTTATTTGCCATCTCACAAGCAAATTGTATCTCCATGTAGAACCGCCTCTTCACTCCCTTCTCACCCTCACAGCGTGGCTTCACTGTTCCTCTACAAACTGGTCCAATATGCAGTGAAGACATTAAAGAGGGACTTCTGCAAAATGTCTAATATGGGGATTTTTATCTTGTTTTACTATTTCATATGAATCAATATCATATTTCTGTCCTGTCGACACTTTTTTCCATATAAACCAGGATGTGCAGTAATACATTTTCAATATGCAGATTTATGAAACTTCACTGCACAATTTTGAGGAAGACAAATTTACAGGAAGTGACTAAACACAGGAACCGGAGATGTAAACAAAGTGATTTACTATGACAGAACATGTAGAACCAGAACCAGAATCTTTGGTTTCTGAGTGTTTCTGAAGGAGAAATGGACTCAGGAGTCGAGACGATGTGAACAGAACCAGTTCTGATGTTGTTTGAGCTGAAATCAGTTCCTTCAGGTTCTGCTGATCAAACACAGTCAGTCTCAGTGTCATGGTGGATGTAAAGGAACAGATAAACAGTCAGAAGGAGAGAAGAGACTAAAATCCATCAGAAATGTGTCCTGGAGTTACTGATGTCTGATCCTGATGTGAGCGACTCGGTGGAACTGAGTTCATGTTCATGACTCGTCCTCATGACAGAAAAATCCTGTTGACCTGCAGCTCATTTCAAACTCCAACCCACTGAGTCAGAACATCATCAAGTCTTTTATTTCTGTGTGAGTGATGTCATCATTCTGGGTCTGATTTAGGGAAATACATGAATGAAGCAGTGTTGCTACAACCAGCTGATATATTTTATTAATTTAAACAGCAGCTCACTAATGCTTTTAATGTACATGTAAGATGGAAACAAAGAGCTGCTTCCTGTTTCATCACTTCCTGTTTCACACTGAAGCTCATAAATCATACCTGCCTGATGAAACCTGCTGCAGGTTTCATTAAACACAGTTAGAATGATCCTATGTGTTTTACTGAGACCTGAACCTGTTACACAAACTGTAAATCTGCAGCTCACGGTCTCGTTATGAACACAGTGATGTTCATGACGCTCTATCTGACTGCTCTATGTAATTTATCAGGTCATGTGTATGTTTTATTTGTAATATTATTATTTTTTGCTGAACACTAAAATCCCTGCTGTGTAGATTTTATCATGTAAGTTCTGCATGATGCACTCGCTTTGTTACAAAAATCATCTGTCCCATTAATAAAAGGTGCTAAAGATGACAGAGAACACCTCAAGAGCTCATTATAGTCCTGCTTTATTATTGTAACGTGGCCTGATGTCAACAGCTGGAGTTCATGTGACAAACAGTTACTAACTTATCGTTTCATATCTTTGTTATTTATCAGTTCTGTTCATATGACTTTGACTTCATCATTCGATGGTGTTTATTAAACCAACTTATATTTCTGTGTTTATATTTAGCTCCTTATTTAACCACTGATTCACATCCAGATGTGTAAAAATGTGTCACAAACTAACAAACATAGATTAATATGTTGTTGTCTGTAACAGCTCAGAAGGTCTCTGACTTCGTCTCATTTGTCAGTGAACTTTGTTTCATCTCTGGACATTTAAATTTCAAGTAGCATCAGTCATTCAGTCTGACAGAATCAGCTAGCTGTCCTCAGCGTCTCCGACACACAGAGCAGCAGCTGGACGTGGTTAGAAATGAAAACCTGAAGGATTCTCCTCCAGCTGTCTGAAGTTTTTGCTCCGTAATGTTTTTCAGTGTTTTGTTGAACAGACGTAAACGTGTCTGTTGGTGCTGCATTTCATTTCTAAAAACACAACCTCTTTGTTACTTTCACTCAACTCAGCTGATGATCATTAAACAACTGATGCTGTACCACAAACATTTTAGATAAAGATATTAAAAATACAAAAAGTAGAGGTGTTATCAAGCAGCAATCCCTAACCTGCACCTCCATCTGAGTTCCTTTGTTTTTTTACTGCACATTCAGTGACAACAAACTTCTTAGCAGGACTGTTAGCTTAAAACTGCTACGAGATCTTCAACATCTCAAAACCTGCACATCACTTGCAACAACACAAAGTAAAATGATAATGAATCTGAGTCCCTCAGTGGTCTGTCTGCAGCTCAGCTGCTGGATCACTGTCACTGTCTTCCTGAATAATATGAGCGCTAACGACTGGATTCAGGTTTTATTAATAATAAACAGGATGTTATTGCAGCTTAGATGCTACTTTGAGACACACAGATTAAACCAACAAATAAATAATTACACAAACGCTAAACTTTTTTATCCTAATATGAGCCGTAGTTCTTAAACTTTAGAGGTGTTGTTTACAGGCTAGAAGAAGCCGATAGTCCACCAGCTGGTCCATGTCTCATCCACCAGACATCTAAAATTTTTATCCTGGTTCTCAGGGGAGACCCTTGGGTTGTTGATGGTCCTCACATTTTTAAATGTTAAATTTTAAATGTGCAAACTTTTTATCTGGTGCGTCTTTTATATTTTGACAGCGTATGAGCTGATGTGCATCCCTGATTTAGACATATTTTTGCAGGGATAGTTGAAGTCCTCCCTATAACACCATCTCAGCATGCTCACAACCGCTGAGCAAGCTGTCGCCAAATGATGATCCCACTAGTGACGTCGCCAAATGATGATCCCACTAGTGACGTCTCAACGTGTTGATCTCACTAGTGACGTCGCCACGTGTTGATCTCACTAGTGACGTCGCCACGTGTTGATCTCACTAGTGACGTCGCCACGTGTTGATCTCACTAGTGACGTCGCCACGTGATGATCCCACTAGTGACGTCGCCACGTGTTGATCTCACTAGTGACGTCGCCACGTGTTGATCCCACTAGTGACGTCTCATCGTGTTGATCTCACTAGTGACGTCGCCACGTGTTTATCTCACTAGTGACGTCGCCACGTGTTGATCTCACTAGTGACGTCGCCACGTGTTGATCTCACTAGTGACGTCGCCACGTGTTGATCTCACTAGTGACGTCGCCACGTGATGATCCCACTAGTGACGTCGCCACGTGTTGATCTCACTAGTGACGTCGCCACGTGTTGATCTCACTAGTGACGTCGCCACGTGTTGATCTCACTAGTGACGTCGTCGCGTGTTGATCCCACCAGTGACGTCGTCGCGTGTTGATCCCACCAGTGACGTCGCCACGTGTTGATCCCACCAGTGACGTCGCCGCTTGATGATCCCACCAGTGACGTCGCCGCATGATGATCCCACCAGTGACGTCGCCACATGATGATACCACCAGTGACGTCGCCGCTTGATGATCCCACCAGTGACGTCGCCGCATGATGATCCCACCAGTGACGTCGCCACATGATGATACCACTAGTGACGTCGTCGCGTGTTGATCCCACCAGTGACGTCGTCGCGTGTTGATCCCACCAGTGACGTCGCCACGTGTTGATCCCACTAGTGACGTCGCCACGTGTTGATCCCACTAGTGACGTCGCCGCGTGTTGATCTCACTAGTGACGTCGTCGCGTGTTGATCCCACCAGTGACGTCGTCGCGTGTTGATCCCACCAGTGACGTCGCCACGTGTTGATCCCACCAGTGACGTCGCCGCTTGATGATCCCACCAGTGACGTCGCCGCATGATGATCCCACCAGTGACGTCGCCACATGTTGATCCCACCAGTGACGTCGCCACATGATGATACCACTAGTGACGTCGTCGCGTGTTGATCCCACCAGTGACGTCGCCACGTGTTGATCCCACCAGTGACGTCGCCGCTTGATGATCCCACCAGTGACGTCGCCGCATGATGATCCCACCAGTGACGTCGCCACATGATGATCACACTAGTGACGTCGCAATGTGTTGATCCCACTAGTGACGTCGCCACGTGTTGATCCCACTAGTGACGTCGCCGCGTGTTGATCTCACTAGTGACGTCGCCACGTGTTGATCCCACTAGTGACGTCGCCGCGTGTTGATCCCACCAGTGACGTCGCCACGTGTTGATCCCACCAGTGACGTCGCCACGTGTTGATCCCACCAGTGACGTCTCATCGTGTTGATCTCACTAGTGACGTCGCCACGTGTTGATCCCACTAGTGACCTCGCAACGTGTTGATCCCACTAGTGACGTCGCCACGTGTTGATCTCACTAGTGACGTCGCCACATGATGATCACACTAGTGACGTCGCAATGTGTTGATCCCACTAGTGACGTCGCCACGTGTTGATCCCACTAGTGACGTCGCCGCGTGTTGATCTCACTAGTGACGTCGCCACGTGATGATCCCACTAGTGACGTCGCCACGTGTTGATCTCAATAGTGACGTCGCAACGTGTTGATCCCACTAGTGACGTCTCATCGTGTTGATCTCACTAGTGACGTCGCCACGTGTTTATCTCACTAGTGACGTCGCCACGTGTTGATCCCACTAGTGACCTCGCAACGTGTTGATCCCACTAGTGACGTCGCCACGTGTTGATCTCACTAGTGACGTCGCCACGTGATGATCCCACTAGTGACGTCGCCACGTGTTGATCCCACTAGTGACGTCGCCGCGTGTTGATCTCACTAGTGACGTCGTCGCGTGTTGATCCCACCAGTGACGTCGTCGCGTGATGATCCCACCAGTGACGTCGCCACATGTTGATCCCACCAGTGACGTCGCCGCTTGATGATTCCACCAGTGACGTCGCCGCATGATGATCCCACCAGTGACGTCGCCACATGATGATACCACTAGTGACGTCACATGTTGAATAATTTCTCTAAAGAATAACTGAAATGTTCAAACCAATTTAGCATCAACACAGACGGCAGAATGACACTGATTTATTTATAGTTTATAGAATCCTTCCTCCTCCCTATAACTCCATCTCAGCATGCTCACAACCGTTGAGTAAGCTGTGCTGATGTCTGATGTTCCATCTATACCCCTCATTTCCCTCCCTCACCCATTCTGTTTCATTTCACACACCCCCACCCACCCGCAGTACATCAAGTCCTATTAACCCTCCTCCTGCCTCTCTGTTGGGCCCCGTGTGCTTAACACAGTGGCGTTAGTGTAAAACATGTGGCTGCTCCTCCAGATGAGCTTTGCACAGTTTAATAGAGGTCTTGGAGGGGTCCTCATTAATATAGTAATGCTGCTGAGGGGAGGTCAGGACTTACACATTCCACTCCTCTCAGTTAACACCCTGTCTCCTCCATTTTTTTATCTGAGACAAGTCATTTGGAGACGTGGTGATACGTCTGTCCACACAGTGACAGTACAACGCAAACTTTCACCCTTCTGCCGACTCGTAACCTCTTCCTCTCATCTGTGTGTGTTAACAGCAGGTCAAACAGTCACAGGAAGATGCTGCGTCTGCAACACGCTGCTGTCTTCAAGCTTCAACTAGTAAACCTCAACATGTTAAATAGTTCCATTTCTTCTTGTTCCAGAAAATATCTCAACCAAACACCGTGCAACATTATCAGTATTGTACCAACAACTTCAAACAAAGAATAGTCACACTGCTATAACATCAGACACATGGTGCTTGTACTTGGAGTTCAGGATCATCAGTGATCCTCTGGAAACTGAAAACCTCCTTTTATCAGTATCAACCTCGCCCCCCCCCCCCCCCCCCCCCCCCCCC
>SSNP01000104.1:511643-525209 GCA_006937955.1 Pachypanchax playfairii
ACCCCCCCCCCCCCCCACCATCCACCTCCACCCGTCTCCATCATACCCCACTTTCTACACCTAAGCTCACTCTATTTCTCTTCCCATTCTGATGCTTTCACCTCTCTACCTTCGTTCTCAAACTGCCAGTATTCAGTAAACATCTTGTCCCACATTAAAACTGTTTCTTTTTAAATGTCGTTATTTTTAGAGGATTTGGTTCAGAAAACATTTCCACTCTGATATTTTCTTTGTTTAAATGTTTCTTCTTACTGAGAGCAAACTGAAATAAAAAACATGATAAACATGGTGATTAACCAGTAAACAGATGTTTACCATAGATTCATACATGTATTGATACACATTGACTTCTACTGCTGCTCCGTTCATGCAACACTTCATGAATCTACACCTTGCAGCTGTCTCGTATCCCTGCTGTTATAAACCTGCTTCAGTACAGCATGAAGGTAGAGGAGTAAATATCTCCTGATCTGTGTTTGATAATATTCTACAGATCAGATGACACGTATCAACCAATCAGCGTCCTGCTTCTACAGCATTCAATGGAAGAGACTTTAACAGTTGTAGATGAAAGTTGAAATACGGCGTTATTAGCTCCTGATTCCAGACATATGATGATCTTTACCTTCTGCCAAATATAGACCATGAAGAGTGACAGAGAGCAGAGACTGGGACTGCTGCTGATGGACTGGGACTGCTGCTGGACTGGGACTGCTGCTGGACTGGGACTGCTGCTGATGGACTGCTGCTGGACTGGGACTGCTGCTGGACTGGATGTGCTGCTGGACAGGGACTGCTGCTGGACTGGGACTGCTGATGGACTGGGACTGCTGATGGACTGGGACTGCTGCTGGACTGGGACTGCTGCTGGACTGGGTGTGCTGCTGGACTGGGACTGCTGCTTGACTGGATGTGCTGCTGGACAGGAACTGCTGCTGGACTGGGACTGCTGATGGACTGGGACTGCTGATGGACTGGGACTGCTGCTGGACTGGATGTGCTGCTGGACTGGGACTGCTGCTGGACTGGGATGTGCTGCTGGACTGGGACTGCTGCTGGACTGGGACTGCTGCTGCTGGACTGGGACTGCTGCTGGACTGGGTGTGCTGCTGGACTGGGACTGCTGCTGGACTGGGACTGCTGCTGGACTGGGTGTGCTGCTGGACTGGGACTGCTGCTGGACTGGGTGTGCTGCTGGACTGGGACTGCTGCTTGACTGGGACTGCTGCTGGACTGGGTGTGCTGCTGGACTGGGACTGCTGCTGCTGGACTGGGACTGCTGCTTGACTGGGACTGCTGCTGGACTGGGACTGCTGCTGCTGGACTGGGACTGCTGCTGCTGGACTGGGACTGCTGCTGGACTGGGTGTGCTGAGGGACTGGGACTGCTGCTGGACTGGGTGTGCTGCTGGACTGGGACTGCTGCTGGACTGGGTGTGCTGCTGGACTGGGACTGCTGCTGGACTGGGACTGCTGCTGGACTGGGACTGCTGCTGCTGGACTGGGACTGCTGCTGGACTGGGACTGCTGCTGGACTGGGACTGCTGCTGCTGGACTGGGACTGCTGCTGCGGGTGGGCGGCTGCTGCTGGACTGGGACTGCTGCTGGACTGGGACTGCTGCTGGACTGGGACTGCTGCTGGACTGGGTGTGCTGCTGGACTGGGAGTGCTGATGGACTGGGACTGCTGCTGGACTGGATGTGCTGCTGGACTGGGACTGCTGCTGGACTGGGACTGCTGCTGGACTGGGACTGCTGCTGGACTGGGTGTGCTGCTGGACTGGGACTGCTGCTGGACTGGGACTGCTGCTGCTGGACTGGGACTGCTGCTGGACTGGGACTGCTGCTGGACTGGGTGTGCTGCTGGACTGGGACTGCTGCTGGACTGGGTGTGCTGCTGGACTGGGACTGCTGCTGGACTGGGACTGCTGCTGCTGGACTGGGACTGCTGCTGGACTGGGTGTGCTGCTGGACTGGGACTGCTGCTGGACTGGGACTGCTGCTGCTGGACTGGGACCGCTTGCTCGACTGGGTGTGCTGCTGGACTGGGACTGCTGCTGGACTGGGACTGCTGCTGCTGGACTGGGTGTGCTGCTGGACTGGGACTGCTGCTGGACTGGGTGTGCTGCTGGACTGGGACTGCTGCTGGACTGGGACTGCTGCTGGACTGGGTGTGCTGCTGGACTGGGACTGCTGCTGGACTGGGACTGCTGCTTGACGGGGACTGCTGCTGGACTGGGACTGCTGCTGCTGGACTGGGACTGCTGCTGCTGGACTGGGACTGCTGCTGGACTGGGTGTGCTGCTGGACTGGGACTGCTGCTGGACTGGGACTGCTGCTGGACTGGAACTGCTGCTGGACTGGGACTGCTGCTGGACTGGGACTGCTGCTGCTGGACGGGGGCTGCTGCTGGACTGGGGGTGCTGCTGGACTGGGACTGCTGCTGGACTGGGATGCTGCTGCTGGACTGGGACTGCTGCTGGACTGGGGCTGCTGCTGGACTGGGACTGCTGCTGGACTGGGACTGCTGCTGCTGGACTGGGACTGCTGCTGGACTGGGACTGCTGCTGCTGGACTGGGGCCTGCTGCTGCTGGACTGGGACTGCTGCTGGACTGGGTGTGCTGCTGGACTGGGACTGCTGCTGGACTGGGACTGCTGCTGCTGGACTGGGACTGCTGCTGGACTGGGACTGCTGCTGGACTGGGACTGCTGCTGGACGGGGGCTGCTGCTGGACTGGGGCTGCTGCTGGACTGGGTCTGCTGCTGGACTGGGACTGCTGCTGCTGGACTGGGACTGCTGCTGGACTGGGACTGCTGCTGCTGGACTGGGACTGCTGCTGGACTGGGACTGCTGCTGCTGGACTGGGACTGCTGCTGGACTGGGACTGCTGCTGGACTGGGACTGCTGCTGGACTGGGTGTGCTGCTGGACTGGGACTGCTGCTGGACTGGGACTGCTGCTGCTGGACTGGGACTGCTGCTGGACTGGGACTGCTGCTGGACTGGGACTGCTGCTGCTGGACTGGGTGTGCTGCTGGACTGGGACTGCTGCTGGACTGGGTGTGCTGCTGGACTGGGACTGCTGCTGCTGGACTGGGACTGCTGCTGGACTGGGACTGCTGCTTGACGGGGACTGCTGCTGGACTGGGACTGCTGCTGCTGGACTGGGACTGCTGCTGGACTGGGTGTGCTGCTGGACTGGGACTGCTGCTGGACTGGGACTGCTGCTGCTGGACTGGGTGTGCTGATGGACTGGGACTGCTGCTGGACTGGGTGTGCTGCTGGACTGGGACTGCTGCTGGACTGGGAGTGCTGCTGGACTGGGACTGCTGCTGCTGGACTGGGACTGCTGCTGGACTGGGACTGCTGCTGGACTGGGACTGCTGCTGGACTGGGACTGCTGCTGCTGGACTGGGACCGCTTGCTCGACTGGGTGTGCTGCTGGACTGGGACTGCTGCTGGACTGGGACTGCTGCTGCTGGACTGGGACTGCTGCTGCTGGACTGGGACTGCTGCTGGACTGGGTGTGCTGCTGGACTGGGACTGCTGCTGGACTGGGGCTGCTGCTGGAGTGGTGCTGCTGCTGGACTGGGTGTGCTGCTGGACTGGGACTGCTGCTGGACTGGGACTGCTGCTGGACTGGGACTGCTGCTGGACTGGGACTGCTGCTGGACTGGGACTGCTGCTGGACTGGGACTGCTGCTGCTGGACTGGGACTGCTGCTGGACTGGGTGTGCTGCTGGACTGGGACTGCTGCTGGACTGGGACTGCTGCTGGACTGGGACTGCTGCTGCTGGACTGGGACTGCTGCTGGACTGGGTGTGCTGCTGGACTGGGACTGCTGCTGGACTGGGACTGCTGCTGCTGGACTGGGACCGCTTGCTCGACTGGGTGTGCTGCTGGACTGGGACTGCTGCTGGACTGGGACTGCTGCTGCTGGACTGGGACTGCTGCTGGACTGGGACTGCTGCTGCTGGACTGGGACTGCTGCTGGACTGGGACTGCTGCTGCTGGACTGGGACTGCTGCTGGACTGGGATTGCTGCTGCTGGACTGGGTGTGCTGCTGGACTGGGACTGCTGCTGGACTGGGACTGCTGCTGGACTGGGTCTGCTGCTGGACTGGGACTGCTGCTGGACTGGACTCTAATTAAAGTACTTTAAGTTGCTGTATGTCATCTTGCTGCTTGAAGGCAGGATTAAACAATGAAACGTAAAAGCAACGTTTAAACAATCTAAAGTTAAAAGACCTTCTTTCCCACAGCTTGGAGGCATGTATCCACGAGTTGTAGCTGTTATCACAGAAATTTATCTCCAAGACTTCATGATTAGTGAACAGCAACCATGACTCGCTGCCTGAATCCCAGTTTGGTACATTTTGTGCTGGCCAATGGGAGGATCATGTTACTGAATCAGGTCATCCATGGTTGATCCATGAACAGGACCAAGAACAGGTTTCTGGATCAGTAATGGAATTCTTTTTCCTGCTGAGTCTGACCAAAAAGCGTTTCCCAAACTACAGAGTAGTAGGAGGAAATGCTTAAACTGATTGAAATCCATCTCAGATAGATTTTATGAAAGTTTGATGTACACAAACCTACAGAATGTCTATAACCTGACTGGATGAAGACAGTCCAGCAGGGACAACCGAGGATGATGGGAGACAAGGTTTTCTTTGCATTTGAAGACAGTGATGAAGACGTGGACTTATAGATGTGGAAGGAGCAGAGAATGATTAGTGACCCTGAGCTGTCTGATGAGAGGTGGAGACAAGGTGTGGAGACAGGTGGACAAAACCAGAAAATAAATCCTCTTGAAATTTAATCCATCATCTGAAAACACTGATTAAAAACTATCAAAGGTCTTTGCACCAAAGCAGGCAATCCAAACTAACAAACCTCATGTCAGCAGGTCCAGCAGGTCCAGCAGGTCCAGCTAGAGTCCAGAGTCCCTGAACAACATGAGCCAAGGTTCATGTTTTCTTCTCATACTGTAGGTGTGTAAATAAACTCTGACAACACAAGAGAAAAGACTTGAATCTGCACGTTGTGTTTGTCTTCACCATTTCACCACCTAGTCCTCCAAACCGTGTCTCTGTTGATGTTCTGTCTGCCTTTGTTACGCTACGATGTTCAGTGCTAAGTAGCACTCAGCTCACTTCCACTCTGCATGGAGGACCAACACTCCACACACAGAGGACTGTAATTGTTTATAGTTACGCAGCGCTGCTATAAAACTATAGCTGTCAATGAGTGCTCTCTGACCACTAACACACATAACATACACTTCAGTGTGATTGTTACTGTGTTGTACTGAGATGAGCTAAAGACAGTTAGCTAGCCGTGTCTATCATTAATGTTGTTTTTTACTGTATGCTTTGACACATTCTCACAATAAGAACTGATTTCTCTTCTAATGCAGTAAATCATCATGAACTGAATGAAACAGGGATTTCTTTTAGCCCGTGGAAGGATAATGTGACACTTTCTCTTAATGCATTTAGTGTGTATGAACGTGATGTGATGTCCAGATGTTCCTAAAATTTGATTTCCTTTATTGAAAAACCCTCTTAAAATACAACATCCATCATTCTCTTCAATAATCAAATTTCTGTTGTTTAACATTCAAACTTCATGGTTTCAGTTTTTCAGAATGATTTGTTGGTTGTGGAATGTGAAGTTGGAATTATTGTTGCAGTGACTTTAAACTATTGGGAAAATTATAAAGAGAAAATACATGTTTTTATCTTTTTGTATCTATTTATAGAAGAACAATAAGATCTTGAGGAAGAAAAAATCAGTTGCAGAAAAGTTGGTTGAATGTTCATTCATGCCTATAAAATGAGAATGTAAGTGGCCTGCACGGTGGGGCAGAGGCTGGCGTTGCTGCCTTGCAACAATATGATTCATACTTTCTATATAGATGTTCAATGTCCTGTTGTGGTGAATCTACAGTTAACAAGAGTTTGGAGGAATGAATCAAAACTCTGATTTAATAAAACACTTGTATGCAGTTGAACAGCAGCTCTAGTTTGTTCTGTTTCTTTTATAAACACAGCATCAGTGTATTGCACCAACAGATGTGTTTATTAGGACTCAAGTAAACTCTCAGTCTCTAATACCATTGAACAGGAACTGTGTGCAGACTGACAGAGAAATGCAGGCTTCCTCCATCATGAAACAAACACACAGAAAACTTCCATCACATTGTCCATGTGCGGGTATTCACTGATCTGCACAAGCCTTTAGGACTCTGGGACTTACACCATCTGGACCAGCTGCCTTGTTCCTGTTCAATCTCTCCAGCTGCTTCTTCACCTGACTGATAGATACAGACAGGAGGGAGGTGGAGACAATGGGGACACCAGCTTCTTCTGATGTTGGAGATGATGGAACAGAACCAGAAACAGGATCCATGACTGAGGTAGAAGGTGAGACTGTTGAGGTGTTACAGGGAAGCTGTGGATGAAGGGAGGGTGGGAGGTCTGTTTGTCTTGCAACAGGAGAGGAAGATGTTGGGCTTGTCTCCAAACTGAACCTGTTGAAGAACCTGTTCAGTTCATTGG
The DNA here is from genome assembly GCA_006937955.1 of Pachypanchax playfairii. NCBI lineage: Eukaryota > Metazoa > Chordata > Actinopteri > Cyprinodontiformes > Aplocheilidae > Pachypanchax > Pachypanchax playfairii. Next base: position 518,205 of record SSNP01000104.1, read on the forward strand.
ATCTATCCAGACTTCTATCTAAGTGATCCTCCTTCTGATTAAAGCCTGTGATCTTCTTTATCCCTGACCACACATCTTTAATAGTGTTTTACTTGAGCTTGTTCTCCAGCTTATTCCTGTACACCAAGGAAATTAACATTTGAAATACTCAGAAAGCCTTTTGTATGACCCATATCCAATAATTCAGATATTTCAAACATCATTCACTGTTAGATAATTGTTACGTATCTCATTCAAATGTTTTTGGCTTTTAGCTCCACATTTCCACAAAAATATTCTTCTATTATTGAGCAACCTCTGACTGTGAATATCTTCAGTCTTATTGTCACTAAAGTCTCACTCAAGATGTCAAAATGAAAAACTTTGTGTCTCTAACCTGGTTTAATATTCAAATTTAATTTTTTTCTCTGACAGTAAAACTCTGTCAGCAACCATAAATTCAGGAAGAACATCCTCTTTATAAAAGGAGTGATGTTTTAAACCAACATGAGTTTTTCTTCTAAACAGTAAACACCGTGTGTGTGTGCTACTTTTCATTTGAACTGAACCTACCAACAATTTCAAACAGTAAAAAAGAGGCAGAAATGCTTGAGAAATACATTTTAAAATGACTGCTGGAGGAGAGGGGAAATTGTAGTTTAGACAAAAGGTAGAGAGAAAGTGAGTATTCTGTCAATAAAGAGGGTGTAATCACTGTAAAAACACACAATAATCACAACTATACCTCCATCTCTAACTGACTTCCTAAATTTTCACTTTATCATACAACACACACACACACACACATACACAAAGCTTCTTACCCTGTAATAACAGTTTACGGAGCTACATTGTACAGAAACATAATAGCCATGTTATAATTTGCTCTAACAACTCTAATTATGCCTCTTATTGATTCAGGCACACATTTTAATAGGAGCAACCACGCCTTCTGTATTACCAGGCATTCAAAGTGTTCAATTGTGAACATTTGAAGCTTCTCTTCCTCTTCTCCTCTCATGGATCTGTCCCTGACAATGTAATTTGTTGCTCAGAGTCTGAGGCCACAGTAAACACTGAACAACAACAGTCATTTTAGCAGTAAGAGAGGCCTTGCCCTCTGCTCCAAAGCAAAGGAAACAGGCACAAGGAAAATCTACTTTCTTGTTAACTGTGCTTAAATGGGTCAATCCCAGTGTTGTGCTGCAACATCTCAACTTGCTTTATCTCTAACTGCCACAGTGGAATTACAGTCTGGTTAGGTGTCCCTGAATGGGAAACTGCAGATCTGGGCCAGTATCTCATCTGGACCTGGACTGATTGGTAAATTTCTGTAGAATATATATTTTTTACCTATACAAATCTTCCTGCAGTTACATTATGTAATCATGTTGAACAGCACAACTTTCCTCACCTTTAAGGAAACATCTGTCCTGCCCATGTCTGCAGGTTGGTTGGTCTGGGTTCTCTCTGGGTTCTCTGGCTGCTCTGGGTTTTCTGGCTGCTCTGGGTCTCTGGCTGCTCTGGGTCTCTGGCTGCTCTGGGTTCTCTGGCTGCTCTGGGGTCTCTGGCTGCTCTGGGTTCTCTGGCTGCTCTGGGTCTCTGGCTGCTCTGGGGTCTCTGGCTGCTCTGGGGTCTCTGGCTGCTCTGGGTCTCTGGCTGCTCTGGGTCTCTGGCTGCTCTGGGTCTCTGGCTGCTCTGGGGTCTCTGGCTGCTCTGGGGTCTCTGGCTGCTCTGGGTCTCTGGCTGCTCTGGGTTCTCTGGCTGCTCTGGGTCTCTGGCTGCTCTGGGCCTCTGGCTGCTCTGGGTCTCTGGCTGCTCTGGGTCTCTGGCTGCTCTGGGTTCTCTGGCTGCTCTGGGTCTCTGGCTGCTCTGGGTCTCTGGCTGCTCTGGGTTCTCTGGCTGCTCTGGGGTCTCTGGCTGCTCTGGGTCTCTGGCTGCTCTGGGTCTCTGGCTGCTCTGGGGCTCTGGGGTCTCTGTCTGCTCTGGGTCTCTGGCTGCTCTGGCTGCTCTGGGGTCTCTGGCTGCTCTGGGTCTCTGGCTGCTCTGGGTCTCTGGCTGCTCTGGGTCGTTGGCTGCTCTGGGTCTCTGGCTGCTCTGGGTCTCTGGCTGCTCTGGGGTCTCTGGCTGCTCTGGGTCTCTGGCTGCTCTGGGTTCTCTGGCTGCTCTGGGTCTCTGGCTGCTCTGGGTTCTCTGGCTGCTCTGGGTCTCTGGCTGCTCTGGGTCTCTGGCTGCTCTGGGTCTCTGGCTGCTCTGGCTCATTAGAGAGAAGCTGTCTGCATGGAGAAGTACAAGCCAAAGCAAACCACAGTGTGACAGTAAAACAGGCAGGACTCACTGACAATCAATGAAATCTGGTTTAGGTCAGATGAGCCAGTACCTGACTGTACTGCGACTATTAGACCAGACTGGGAAAAAAATAGTGAAAAAGTGTGAACAAGCTGAGACACAATTAAGATACTTTGTGATGAAACTGCAAGAAAAAATAGTATTTTCCTCCACGTGAGATTTTTGTTCATTCTAGTGTTTACATTTCACCACAGACCTGCTGACCAGGTCATTTAAATAACAAAATGAAAATCAGGTTTATTTGATCAACAATTACACACAAAGAATTTGGCTCTGGTTTACACCCCTGTACATAGTGGCGACATACACATGGAGCGCCTGTGGCTCAGTGGTTAGAGCGGCTGTCCTCCAACTTGAAGGTTGGTGGATCGGCTTCCACCGCCACATTTCGAAGTGTCCTTGGCAAGACACTGAACCCCATGTTGCATGTTGTGTGAGTGTTAGCCCCGCCCCTCTCCCATGTGAATGGGTGAATGACAAAAAAAAACTGTAGTGTGAAGTGCTTTGGGGGTCGTAGGACCTAATTAAGGCGCTATACAAGTTCACGCCATTTACCATTTACCATAGTACACAGAGATACAGTTAGCAGCATGGGCCATTATATTAAACCTTTTTCTATTTAGAATTTTTAAGCCTACATTGCATCAGGGTCAGAGTCAAAAACTAAGTAGAAAATGGCTGAAAAAGCATGTAAAAATCTAAATAAAACATTTGAAAGACATCCTGCAAATATTACAAGATAGTTTGACTGCATAGAAACAAAATGTATTTAAAACATAGAAGAGGCTACAACTTCTGTACAGTACCAAGTGTTCCTTCTTCAGTTTAATTCCTAATATTACAATTTTCTTTTTGTCTAAAATCCAAAGAACTTCAGATAACCAAAAGAAAAACATACAACAATGAGTTATTGTTTCTTGATCCCTTTCAGTGTGGCTGAGATGTGTCCAGCAGAAGCTCTAGTATTAGCAGCACTGGACCGTAGCATGCCTGCATCTCCGTCTGTCATTTAGCGGGCAAATAAACTATCCATGTGTCACATCCACACCTCACTACAATGACTCACCATCTTTAATCCTTCAGCCGCCAACCTCCTGCCTTTAACTGTGTCAACTATTAACTGCTGACCAACTAAATCCCAGAGGAAAATAAAGTCAGAGGATGCCTGTACAAGCACACACACAAACACACTCCTCCCCTTCAGTATACATCCAACAGACAGACACCTGACCGTGACATCATCACACTAATAGGGTCTGAATTCTGATCTATGCTCTCCATGTATGAAGTTTGTAAAAATAATTACTTTTGCTCTTATAAAAAACACCTGGTGGTTGATGGGGTTGGGATCAGGTGTATGTGTGATCAGGTCAAGGTCAGTCAGCTGGTCATCTTCTATTCCTAGCCTATCTCTAGAGGTCCAAGGGCGAGAGGTGGGGTTATACCTGGACAGGTTGACAATCCATCACAGGGTCACATGGAGACAGAGAACCATACAGACCTCCAATATCAGATAAAAAACAATAATAACTCAAAATTACTTGAAAAATGACTAAAACTCAAGTGTCGAAATGAAATTGTTGTAATGAACTGTAAACTTGTAAACTGGATCCCTGCAGCCAGCTGGTTCCTGTAAGTCTTATGGTCTTCACAGTGCTGCTTGCTTTGTTCAGATGACAGTGGGTTTGTTGAAGCACGTGTATGGATCAGTAGGAGCAACAGAGACAATATTTCACAATATGGTGAAACCCTGTTCAGGACAATGGACACTTTTTGTCAGCCCAAAGAATAAAATCAGTGAAAATTCACCCCGCTGACGGACACTGAACAAAATGAAAATGAAACAAAAAAAACAAAAACAAAATGGACAAGTATCCATTAAAACTATAGAAACTTGAGACATATTCAGAAGGAGATTTGACCATGCGGTAAGCTGATGTACAGAAGAAGTGTCCATGATAATGGTTTACGGACATTCCTAAACCCCCTCTGGGGTGGACACCCCACCATAACGAACAAAATGTCTGGTCCCATCAGTGTCTGCTATAGCAAGGTATCACTGTAGCATGGATGACACCACCTTTTGTTAAAAAGGGCAGCAATCCCACCTCCTTTTCTTTTGTCACTCTTCAAATCTCTGCTTGTATTGTCTGAAAACCAGAGACACACTGGAGTCCAGGATATGCTTCTTCAGCCACGTCTCATGATGCTGCATTCCTGGAACTCTGGCTGGGTCTTTAACAGAATTTCAAGTTCATCCATCTTATTAACACATTTATCAATGTGTCTGATAGAAGAAAGTTTAAACTTCCTGTTTCTCTCTCTTCACTTTGCTCCTGCTCTACATCCACATCTTCTTCTTTTTAACTCATCAGAGATTTGGGGTCTCAGTTTAAGTATTATGTGAGTCTTAGAAATGTCCATTAGCTGCTCTTTCTTGTAAACAAATCTCTTGTTTCCTCATAACAAGTAGTTAATAAGTGATAAATTAAGATAAAATCCTTCAATCAGCACAGAATCCAAATTAGAATAAAAATATTTTAAAAAGGAAACAAGCAAAAACTTTTTCAAAAGGATAAAAACTGCTATCGCGTGTTCTGCTGTTCTAAACTCAGTGCATGGCAGGGGAAGAGCGATGCTGAGGCATGATAAACTTTACATATCTGTTTATTAACATAATGTAAACACAGAGGCACTCGGGGACTCAGTAGATACTCTGAAACTGGAGTTTCAGCAGGTCTCTGACTTGAACCACTGACTAGTGATGATGCTGTGGAGACCAGATGATGTTTGAAGACAAGGAGTCTTGACGAGCATCAGGGGGATTAATATTAGGACAATTAAATGCACTGTTCCAGTTTGTAGTCTGTTCCCAGCCATGCTGTTAAATAGACTGAATGTATTGTGTGTTGAACCAGACCACCTCTTCAATGTTGGATCACTGAGTTTGTGTGTCACATATAATTTGTAGACTGATTGAATGAAAGTGTTTCCTGTTAATATAAACTGAATGTGATGGTGCTTTTATAGTCGTCTGTGTGCAGCTGATAGCTTCAGTTACATCAGGAAAACTGAGTCTCACTGCAAACTGTTCTTTAATGTTAACCTGCGCAGCTGCAATGTGGGAGTTGAATGTATCCAGCTGACATATGGATAATTTCACACAGCTGGCACGGCTCGGCTCATGGTGGACTGGCACAGTCTCTAGTGGTCTGCTAGCTTCTTCTAAAATGCTCCTGTTGCTATGGGAACTGCATTGTGGTCAACTGCTGTATTTAAACGGGCAGAGCATTGCTGTATGCCATGTCGTGTTTCAGGACCAGTCACAGCTCTAAGTACATCTTCAACAGGATCAGTCTTGGAAACCTAAATCAGCTGATCAGCCAGTTGTCATCTTGGTCCAGGAGATCCTCTTAGTCTCCAAACACGTGCTTTTTGCAAAACGTCATCTGCAATATTCCCTAAACAGGTTGAGGGTATTGTTGTAAAAGGTTTTAACACTGCTGATGTCCAACTGCATGTGTATACCAGCCATGGAGTTGCTATGAGGATGATCTTTTCTATCACTGATACATCTAAAGTTCTGAGTGAAAAATTGGTGTGTTCTGTTTGAGCATATATCCTTTCTACACGAGGCCCCAGGTGTCCAAACAGGAAGTACGTTTACATAGAAATGAGTTTATGTAGATTATCTGTCATCCAGAAGATGGAAATCCTAACAGTTTTTTAACAAAGGCAGATGGATTTTTCTTGTTCTTTCAAGATATTTTTTTTATTGTAGCCTCTTCTATGTTTTATCTTCAGTTCTGGTCAAGGTTGGATGTTTCAGATTTAATAAGTCATTGTTGGGGCAATTAAGTGAGTGGAACATCCATGAAGACATAAGGTTCACTGACACATGTCCATTCTAGGAATTGTTTTTCTGTATATTAGGTTGAAACATGGTGATGGTTTCTGTGGTCATCTAAATGTGTTTGTCTTCCTTTTAGGACGGAGGTGTCGTGTTGTATGTGCTTTGAAAGGAATGCTTATAGGAATGGTGCAGGAGTTTGAGTCAATGTCATGAGAAAGTTAGCTAACTGCAGGGACCATCTAACCGTGGGGGGTTTAATAGAGCTCTAAAGTGAAGAACCTAAACAGAAGTTGAGTTGCCCTTTGTCCTACTCGCCAGTAGAAACTACCTTTACTATATAGTGTTGGACTTCCTAACTGTGTTTCAGATGTTTAAAGAGGAAAACTAATATTAGACATGTTGGTGCTTTAATGCTTGAAGGTCTGTTAATCAGTGTTACTGAGTGTGTGCCGACATCTCATCTTCATCTCACTGCAGCCATATTCTCTCCCAACAGCTGACTGTAAAACCAACAGTTGAAGAGAATTGATAGAAAATATGAACAAAGAAAGTACATTATTATGGGGGCTGCTATATTGCTACATATTTGAGGGATGGTTTAAAGGTAATACAGCAAGAGACCACTATATACTGTAGTCTGATTCCCTTGACCAGGTGTGTGTGTTTGTGTGTGTTTATGTGTGTCAGGCTATGAATTTTATTACTGCTCCAAAATAGAGTCTGCCCCTAAAGCCCAAGCCTCTACACATCTTCAATTTCAAAAAAGGTAGAGAGAAGAGGGAGGAGAAAGTCGAGGGGAGGGGAGGGGGGGGGGGGGGGGAAAA
>SSNP01000104.1:533690-558690 GCA_006937955.1 Pachypanchax playfairii
CATTGCTGAGAGAGGACGCTGGTCTCTGTGGACATTTAAAACATTTTCTAACAGGGATTTGTGTTTTTTCCATCAGAGACCATCATTCTGACCCAACCCTCCATCCACACAGTCCACACGTCCAATCAGTAGAGAGACTCCAAGACTAGAAATAGATTTTGATAGAGTTCCTCCTGGGAAATGAAAAACCATTTGTTTTCATTTTAGAAATGGTCAGAGCCTCAGACCTTTCCACGCTCACATCAGGCTTTTCCTGATGCTGCATGTTTCAACCAGTTCCAAAAGCAGGTTCTAAACCAGTTTATACAAAACAACAAGAACGTTTTTCACCTCAGTCCTTTTGTCTGGATTGTAAAACTCTTACATTATGAATATAGTACAATCATTTCTGTTGCTCGTGTTTTATTCAGACTCGGGTCACCAGATACGGTTCAGCATCAATTACTTACAATATAATAAAAGAGTTCTTATAAATCACTGTTATTGTTTCTTGTCCTCTCACTGGACGATTCTGGTTTATGAGACAGAAACCAGGAAATAAGCAGCAATTACATGTCACATGTTCATCAGCATCATCAACTGAAACCTCCCGCCAGGTGAATCTGGGAACACAAAGACTGAGAAAGGTGAGTTCAGAATGAGATCCAGGTGAGCTGATGAGTGACAGGTGTGTGAATCAGAGTGACTGAAAGAAAACAAACAAACAAAATCAATGAATCAAGTCAAAACAGACAATAAACCACAGGAAAATAACAAAAATGTTTGTTTTACTTTGTCTTTCTGGACACTTGCTGTCAATCATACCTGAACACCCGCCCCAAAGCACAATGCTAACACATGATTGGTCCGAACCACCAGTGGAGTCAGATGGTTTAGTTGGAGCAGAACAAGATTCATTTTCGTGGGTTTAGAAAACTCCAAATCTCGAGAGGATCCATAGCTCAAGGTTATCATTTCATAAGTGCATGAAACAAACTGCACGTGCCTCTTTTTAATGTCACAGAATTTTAACTAAAACTTTGAGAACCAATAGAGGGCACTAGGGCGCCGCCCGCTTTACTAAAAACATAATGTGAGAACAATTCAGAAATACATATACACTCATATGTATATTTATATACTGAGAAGATTGTATAAATTATTTCTGAAAGACAGAAATTGTTTTATAAAACATGATTTCCTTCTTCTTCACTTCTCATATATCTAGTTCAACTCTGGGGCGCTGGAGAAATCGCCCTCAGGAGGCGGGCTCTTACATCGAATTAGCCAATAACAGATCTGCATTGCCAAACGGAAGAACTTAATTTAGCCAATAAACGCAGAGAAAATAACTTCACAAAGGGCGATTTTTGAAGCTCCCCAAACCACGTTAAATAGTCCCTTCCATTAAAAACAGTGTTTCTGAGATTTCTGTTGAATATTTTAGCTCCACAGGTGTTCTTACCTTCATAGTGGGTGAAAACAGGTCAACAACTCCCGAGTCCGAACGGCCGGTACTTGTTTCATCACAACTCCTTAATATTATTAGTGTTGACTGTAGCTAAATTTACTACAGGTCAAACTCTGACTTATATTCAGTTAGTAAAATCCTCTCGTCTGTCGGGATGATGGAGAAAATATTTCCTATTATTGGCTGTTAGTGACTGAAAGTAACTGAACCCAAAGCAGCGCCCCCCGGTGGCCGAGTCCTGATGAACCGTACAGCTGCCATGTGCAGGCGAGCATGATTTTTGTTTAAAGGATATTGTTAATGTATTGAGGTGTTACAGGTTAACATCACACACACACACCTACACACACACACACACACACACAAGTGTGTTTTGGTATCCTTATGGGGACCGTCCATTGACTTCCATTGATTTTAGTAACTAGATTTATACCTAACCCAAACCCTTTTACTAACCTTAACCATTACTGATCTATAACAAACCCTAAGACTAACTTAAAACTCTATTCACACCATACCTATAAACTAGGGCCGGGACTTTAACGCGTTAATTAAGATTAATTAATTACACAAAAATAACGCGTTAATTTTTTTAACGCATTTTAATCGCACTTATTTAAGCACCGCAGAACATCTCTCCTGAGTTTCAGCGGACCGATTATACTGGAGCACCTACCAGCGTTCATTATTTAGGACAACAACAAACCACAGTGAACATGAATGAAGAAGCGACCGCTTTGATTGGCCCCGTGGATGGGAAGTTTTGTTATAAAAAGTGACTGGATGGAAGCGTGGATAAGAACATGTGTGCAAGCTATGCAGCAAGGAATTTGCACATCACCGCAGCACATCGGACCTGAAGTATCACCTCAATGTTAAACATATAGCAGCTAGCGTGGACGTTAGCCCGACTCCAAGTACAAGTGTAGACATTTTCTACACTTAATGCTCTGGTCTGTTGGACTTGGTTGAACAAAAATAAACAATATTTTGTTGCTTAAGCTAATGTGTATTCAGTCATGATTCAATGGTATACTAAAAATCCGTTTGAAAAAAATTCTCACTGTTCTCTGGTCAAATATTTATGTGCGATTAAAATGCGATTAATTTTGATTAATTAATTACAAAGCCTCTAATTAATTAGATTAAAATTTTAATCGAGTCCCGGCCCTACTATAAACCTAACCCCTAACCCTAAAAAGGGGAGTCCCCCTCATGGGGACCAGGCTTCGGTCCCCACAAGAACCCTCGGACCCCAGAAAGATAGTAAAAGTCAGGAAACGGGTCCCCAGGAGGTCAGAAATACAAACCCACACACACACACACACACACACACACACACACACACACACACACACACACACACACACACACACACACACACACATCCTTCTCATCAGTAATGTCAGTAAAAACAAAGATGCTGTGAGAGGATTTGTGACATGGTGGGNAGGTCCACCAGCATCTCAGTCAGGTTCAGGTCTCTGAAGGTCCACCAGCATCTCAGTCAGGTTCAGGTCTCTGAAGGTCCACCAGCATCTCAGTCAGGTTCAGGTCTCTGATGGTCCACCAGCATCTCAGTCAGGTTCAGGTCTCTGAAGGTCCACCAGCATCTCAGTCAGGTTCAGGTCTCTGAAGGTCCACCAGCATCTCAGTCAGGTTCAGGTCTCTGAAAGTCCACCAGCATCTCAGTCAGGTTCAGGTCTCTGAAGGTCCACCAGCATCTCAGTCAGGTTCAGGTCTCTGAAGATCCACCAGCATCTCAGTCAGGTTCAGGTCTCTGAAGGTCCACCAGCATCTCAGTCAGGTTCAGGTCTCTGAAGGTCCACCAGCATCTCAGTCAGGTTCAGGTCTCTGAAGGTCCACCAGCATCTCAGTCAGGTTCAGGTCTCTGAAGGTCCATCAGCATCTCAGTCAGGTTCAGGTCTCTGAAGGTCCACCAGCATCTCAGTCAGGTTCAGGTCTCTGAAGGTCCACCAGCATCTCAGTCAGGTTCAGGTCTCTGAAGGTCCATCAGCATCTCAGTCAGGTTCAGGTCTCTGAAGGTCCACCAGCATCTCAGTCAGGTTCAGGTCTCTGAAGGTCCACCAGCATCTCAGTCAGGTTCAGGTCTCTGAAGGTCCACCAGCATCTCAGTCAGGTTCAGGTCTCTGAAGGTCCACCAGCATCTCAGTCAGGTTCAGGTCTCTGAAGGTCCACCAGCATCTCAGTCAGGTTCAGGTCTCTGAAGGTCCACCAGCATCTCAGTCAGGTTCACGTCTCTGAAGGTCCACCAGCATCTCAGTCAGGTTCACGTCTCTGAAGGTCCACCAGCATCTCAGGCAGGTTCACGTCTCTGAAGGTCCACCAGCATCTCAGTCAGGTTCAGGTCTCTGAAGGTCCACCAGCATCTCAGTCAGGTTCAGGTCTCTGAAGGTCCACCAGCATCTCAGTCAGGTTCAGGTCTCTGAAGGTCCATCAGCATCTCAGCCAGGTTCAGGTCTCTGAAGGTCCATCAGCATCTCAGTCAGGTTCAGGTCTCTGAAGGTCCACCAGCATCTCAGTCAGGTTCAGGTCTCTGAAGGTCCACCAGCATCTCAGTCAGGTTCAGGTCTCTGAAGGTCCACCAGCATCTCAGTCAGGTTCACATCTCTGAAGGTCCACCAGCATCTCAGTCAGGTTCACGTCTCTGAAGGTCCACCAGCATCTCAGTCAGGTTCACGTCTCTGAAGGTCCACCAGCATCTCAGTCAGGTTCAGGTCTCTGAAGGTCCACCAGCATCTCAGTCAGGTTCAGGTCTCTGAAGGTCCACCAGCATCGGTTCAGGTCTCTGAAGGTCCACCAGCATCGGTTCAGGTCTCTGAAGGTCCAGCAGCATCTCAGTCAGGTTCAGGTCTCTGAAGGTCCAGCAGCATCTCAGTCAGATTCACGTCTCTGAAGGTCCACCAGCATCTCAGTCAGGTTCAGGTCTCTGAAGGTCCACCAGCATCTCAGTCAGGTTCACGTCTCTGAAGGTCCACCAGCATCTCAGTCAGGTTCAGGTCTCTGAAGGTCCACCAGCATCTCAGTCAGGTTCAGGTCTCGGAAGGGCCACCAGCATCTCAGTCAGGTTCAGGTCTCTGAAGGTCCATCAGCATCTCAGTCAGGTTCACGTCTCTGAAGGTCCACCAGCATCTCAGTCAGATTCAGGTCTCTGAAGGTCCACCAGCATCTCAGTCAGGTTCAGGTCTCTGAAGGTCCACCAGCATCTCAGTCAGGTTCAGGTCTCTGAAGGTCCACCAGCATCTCAGTCAGGTTCACGTCTCTGAAGGTCCACCAGCATCTCAGGCAAGTTCAGGTCTCTGAAGGTTCACCAGTATCTCAGTCAGGTTCAGGTCTCTGAAGGTCCACCAGCATCTCAGTCAGGTTCACGTCTCTGAAGGTCCACCAGCATCTCAGTCAGGTTCACGTCTCTGAAGGTCCACCAGCATCTCAGTCAGGTTCAGGTCTCTGAAGGTCTATCAGCATCTCAGTCAGGTTCAGGTCTCTGAAGGTCCACCAGCATCTCAGTCAGATTCAGGTCTCTGAAGGTCCACCAGCATCTCAGTCAGGTTCACGTCCCTGAAGGTCCACCAGCATCTCAGTCAGGTTCAGGTCTCTGAAGGGCCAGCAGCATCTCAGTCAGGTTCAGGTCTCTGAAGGTCCACCAGCATCTCAGTCAGGTTCACGTCTCTGAAGGTCCACCAGCATCTCAGTCAGGTTCAGGTCTCTGAAGGTCCACCAGCATCTCAGTCTGGTTCAGGTCTCTGAACGTCCACCAGCATCTCAGTCAGGTTCAGGTCTCTGAAGGTCCACCAGCATCTCAGTCAGGTTCAGGTCTCTGAAGGTCCATCAGCATCTCAGTCAGGTTCAGGTCTCTGAAGGTCCAGCAGCATCTCAGTCAGGTTCAGGTCTCTGAAGGTCCACCAGCATCTCAGTCAGGTTCAGGTCTCTGAAGGTCCACCAGCATCTCAGTCAGGTTCAGGTCTCTGAAGGTCCATCAGCATCTCAGTCAGGTTCAGGTCTCTGAAGTTTAGATTGTTAGTTAGTTCTTTCTCTCTCTTCTCTTTGCTGCTGCTCTGCATCCATGTCTTCTTCTTCTTTTTAACTCATTCGTGATTTTTCGGTCTCAGTTTGAGTATTTATAGCTGTTGAAATGTTCACTAGCTGCTCTTACTTTTAAATGTCTCACGTTGCCATGGTTACGCATCATAACAGGTGGCTAAAACGTAAAAAAAAATCCTTCAATCTGCACAGATTCCAAACCAGAATAAACATAATTCAAAAACAGTGATGTTTACAAAAAGAAAAACTTAAAAACTGAAGGTCCTTAACCCGTCAGCAGGACCAGTATCTGCTCATTTGGATGAGGTGGAACAGGATGAGGACTGCCAGAGTCCTATGAAGTGACCTTAAGCATCACATAAGCAAATGATAGAAACAGGAAGAACATGTGTTGAACTAACTTGTGTTTGCACTGTGAGTAACATGAACCATGTTTAAATAAGTAAGAGAAGAATAAATGCATGTAATATTCTGTGTCCAAACACACACAGTCTCCTTGTTTCACTGTTTATTCTCTCAATAATAAGAAGGAAAACAATGCTAGTATATGCTACATATGGCCCAATCCACATCTTCCTGGTAGACCAGCCATTCTCTCACTCATACTCCCTCTATCTCTTTCTTCCTTATTCTCAATACAGTCTGCACGTTCATTTGCATGGTGGAATTGGCTCTTAGCAGCAGTGTGGTGTGGCCAGACAAGTGTAACATTACAGAGAGAACAAGTTACCACGGGGGGAAGGTTAACACAGACAATAGGAAAGACAGATAATGGGAATTGGGTTCCTGTTTTGCAAACCTTTTATCAGCCCCAGTGTGAGAAATCAGGCCCCTTCTCTGAATAAAGAAGTGGGGGTGTCATGTCGCTACATGTCTGAATTTTAGTCAGTGTCTTTTCCTCAGATGCAGAGGTGTGAGGAGAAGAGATAGCGTACGGGTCACTGTGGTGCAAAATAATATGGTGTGGAACAAGAGACAGAATACAGACAGCTGCCAGAGGCACAGTGAAGTCTGCTACTAGTCAGACTGACTAGTACTGGTTACCAAAAGAGTCCTTACAAATGCAGCTAGGTCAGAAACCAGCATGCAAACGCTGCTAACCTCATCATCTAAAGCCATTCCCTTTGTTAGCATAACTAAAGAAATATTCAAAGGTCTGCTGCAGTTACTGCAACACATTTCTCAACAAGCATCCAGTTCCTTCTATAAAGTCTTGTTCTAATTTGGGTCCTAGTTTTGTATCCTGAAAAAAATGAATCTTCCTATAAAAATGCAGCATTGAATAAGAATATGTTTGCTAACGTTTGAGATCCAACAGAGCAAAAGTTACAGTATATGACTTAGTGAACATTCCATGAGAAACTCAAAAAGTTTTTCAGAAAAGGCAAGTTTATTTGTTTCATGAGACAGAACCTGATGAAGCTCTGAACATGTAGGAGTTGTGTAGTAAAGAGTAGAATCATCAACAAACATAGTCAATGTGGCCTTACTGAATACATACAGCATATCATTAGTAAAAATTTAAAATGGCAAAGGTCCTAGGCAGCGTCCTTGGGGGACTCCACAGTTGAAGGACTTACAACAAGATAATGCACCATTAAAATAAACTCCTTACAATATAAATAAAGCTATATCATTTGGTGTCTGGCTTATGGTGTCTCTGGTTTTGACATTACTGGAAGCTGCTGTCAAACCAGGACACAGATATGCTAACATACTGGTGGTATATGGTGTTGTTCATGTTTTGCATGTAGGTGACTAGGTCCATATTATATGCATATGAGGGAGAGGTCACTATTGTTACACCATAATTCAGGCTTGTATAAAGAGAAATACAATGGAGATAAGACACGTCCTTGAGGAACACCTGATTGAGAACAGAGAGGTGATGAATGAGTTGCTGATGAGGGACTAACTCAGTAATAGTTTAACCCAGATGACCCGACTGCTGCTGACCTTCAAGCTCCACTAACATTTCAGGAGTAAATATAACTGGATTGTGTTAATGAGAGCTCTATGAAAAGGATCCAGTAGCATCGTTGGCTTGGTCTCGATGACCGAGGATCATGTCCAATCCTTTACAGCTTAACAGGAAAACTGTTTGAGATCCAAATAATTTACTAATTCAGACTCAGTTCACCTGATTACTACATGCTCCATACGTTTGCTGTTTGATACAGGTAGAATAGCTGCTGTTCTAACTCACAGTCCCTCACAGTCCCTCACAGTCCCTCAACACCCTTCACACGGCCTGGAGTCCAATAAAGGTTCATCTTTTCTAATAACGAGAGGACCCGAATATTCACTAGACAGGAGACACTGGACAGAAAACCAGACACTAGACAGGAGACACTAGACAGGAGACACTGGACAGGAGACACTGGACAGAAAACCAGACACTAGACAGGAGACACTAGACAGGAGACACTGGACAGGAGACACTGGACAGAAAACCAGACACTGGACAGAAGACACTAGACAGGAGACACTGGACAGGAGACCAGACACTGGACAGGAAACCAGACACTGGACAGGAGACCCTGGACAGGAGACCAGACCCTGGACAGGAGACCAGTCAGTCGTAAACCCTGCATATCTAATCTGGAATATAATGAGTTCAGATTATTTACATTGCTGAGAGAGGACGCTGGTCTCTGTGGACATTTAAAACATTTTCTAACAGGGATTTGTGTTTTTTCCATCAGAGACCATCATTCTGACCCAACCCTCCATCCACACAGTCCACACGTCCAATCAGTAGAGAGACTCCAAGACTAGAAATAGATTTTGATAGAGTTCCTCCTGGGAAATGAAAAACCATTTGTTTTCATTTTAGAAATGGTCAGAGCCTCAGACCTTTCCACGCTCACATCAGGCTTTTCCTGATGCTGCATGTTTCAACCAGTTCCAAAAGCAGGTTCTAAACCAGTTTATACAAAACAACAAGAACGTTTTTCACCTCAGTCCTTTTGTCTGGATTGTAAAACTCTTACATTATGAATATAGTACAATCATTTCTGTTGCTCGTGTTTTATTCAGACTCGGGTCACCAGATACGGTTCAGCATCAATTACTTACAATATAATAAAAGAGTTCTTATAAATCACTGTTATTGTTTCTTGTCCTCTCACTGGACGATTCTGGTTTATGAGACAGAAACCAGGAAATAAGCAGCAATTACATGTCACATGTTCATCAGCATCATCAACTGAAACCTCCCGCCAGGTGAATCTGGGAACACAAAGACTGAGAAAGGTGAGTTCAGAATGAGATCCAGGTGAGCTGATGAGTGACAGGTGTGTGAATCAGAGTGACTGAAAGAAAACAAACAAACAAAATCAATGAATCAAGTCAAAACAGACAATAAACCACAGGAAAATAACAAAAATGTTTGTTTTACTTTGTCTTTCTGGACACTTGCTGTCAATCATACCTGAACACCCGCCCCAAAGCACAATGCTAACACATGATTGGTCCGAACCACCAGTGGAGTCAGATGGTTTAGTTGGAGCAGAACAAGATTCATTTTCGTGGGTTTAGAAAACTCCAAATCTCGAGAGGATCCATAGCTCAAGGTTATCATTTCATAAGTGCATGAAACAAACTGCACGTGCCTCTTTTTAATGTCACAGAATTTTAACTAAAACTTTGAGAACCAATAGAGGGCACTAGGGCGCCGCCCGCTTTACTAAAAACATAATGTGAGAACAATTCAGAAATACATATACACTCATATGTATATTTATATACTGAGAAGATTGTATAAATTATTTCTGAAAGACAGAAATTGTTTTATAAAACATGATTTCCTTCTTCTTCACTTCTCATATATCTAGTTCAACTCTGGGGCGCTGGAGAAATCGCCCTCAGGAGGCGGGCTCTTACATCGAATTAGCCAATAACAGATCTGCATTGCCAAACGGAAGAACTTAATTTAGCCAATAAACGCAGAGAAAATAACTTCACAAAGGGCGATTTTTGAAGCTCCCCAAACCACGTTAAATAGTCCCTTCCATTAAAAACAGTGTTTCTGAGATTTCTGTTGAATATTTTAGCTCCACAGGTGTTCTTACCTTCATAGTGGGTGAAAACAGGTCAACAACTCCCGAGTCCGAACGGCCGGTACTTGTTTCATCACAACTCCTTAATATTATTAGTGTTGACTGTAGCTAAATTTACTACAGGTCAAACTCTGACTTATATTCAGTTAGTAAAATCCTCTCGTCTGTCGGGATGATGGAGAAAATATTTCCTATTATTGGCTGTTAGTGACTGAAAGTAACTGAACCCAAAGCAGCGCCCCCCGGTGGCCGAGTCCTGATGAACCGTACAGCTGCCATGTGCAGGCGAGCATGATTTTTGTTTAAAGGATATTGTTAATGTATTGAGGTGTTACAGGTTAACATCACACACACACACCTACACACACACACACACACACACACACACACACACACACACACACACACATCCTTCTCATCAGTAATGTCAGTAAAAACAAAGATGCTGTGAGAGGATTTGTGACATGGTGGGAGAGACCGAGTGTTTGGAGCATCAGTATGTGTTCTGGCATAACGAGCACATGGAAATGAACCAGACATGTAAATATATTATGTGTGAAAGCTGGATTAAAGTGCCACATAATATTCATGATTCATGAACTAAATTCTGGCTCTTCTCATTGACGGTTCTGTTATCTGTTCAGTTAATGATGTCATCAAAACAGTTAAAGGTAAAAGGTCACTCAGAGATACATGAGAGGTGTAGAGGGGACACATGGTGGTCTGCTTCACACTGAAGTTAGTGTGTGTTCAGCGATCACAGTGCGATTAGTAGCATGTTAGTAGCATGTTAGTAGCATGTTAGTAGCATGTTAGTAGCATGTTGCTGTGGAGGAAGTTGATGAACACGTGCTGCTGCTGATGAAGATGCAGTCGACTACACTGCTGCTCTGTTTCCTCTTGGTTAATGTCGGGGTTTTAAACTGTTAATCGGTCTGATACGAGCTGCACTGGGACAGCTGGCTACTTCCTGAATGTATATCTGTCTCCTAGCAACCAGCACTGGGTCCAGTTTAGATGTTTGTTCCCTTTCCTCATGTTTCTAGTTCAACTCCTGCAGCAGCACAGCGTCCTGTAGCATCCTGCTTCCTGTGTGAGAGTCCTTACCGAGGCACAACAAGTTGCTGTAAACACGTAGCTAAAACAAACAAACAAACAAACAAACAAACAAACAAACAAACAAACAAACAAACAAACAAACAACAGAGATTTTATCATACAAACATGTTTAACCCCTTTGTGTTCATGTTGTGTATAAAGGATGCAGTGGGCTCAGTGTGTTAGATCCACAACGTGCACGTCTTCCATGACTTGGTCAGTGAGGCGTTCAGAGGCCTTTAGGTAGAACGAGAACACAGTTCAGGTGTGTTGACATGTAACTGAGTTTGTTTTAAGCTGGATTCTATCTGTTCTCCATTTATCCCCCCCTCCTCTCTCTTCTCCTCTCTCTCCTCCTCTGTATCCTCCTCTCTCTCCTCCTCTCTCTCCTCCTCTCTCTCCTCCTCTCTCTCCTCCTCTCTCTCCTCCTCTGTATCCTCCTCTCTCTCCTCCTCTCTCTCCTCCTCTGTACCCTCCTCTCTCTCCTCCTCTCTCACCTCCTCTCTCTCCTCCTCTCTCACCTCCTCTCTCTCCTCCTCTGTATCCTCCTCTCTCTCCTCCTCTCTCTCCTCCTCTGTCACCTCCTCTCTCACCTCCTCTCTCTCCTCCTCTGTATCCTCCTCTCTCTCCTCCTCTGTATCCTCCTCTCTCTCCTCCTCTCTCTCCTCCTCTCTCTCCTCCTCTGTCTCCTCCTCTCTCTCCTCCTCTCTCCCCTCCTCTCTCCCCTCCTCTCTCTCCTCCTCTGTACCCTCCTCTCTCTCCTCCTCTGTATCCTCCTCTCTCTCCTCCTCTGTATCCTCCTCTCTCTCCTCCTCTCTCTCCTCCTCTGTATCCTCCTCTCTCTCCTCCTCTCTCTCCTCCTCTCTCTCCTCCTCTGTATCCTCCTCTCTCTCCTCCTCTCTCTCCTCCTCTCTCTCCTCCTCTCTCTCCTCCTCTCTCTCCTCCTCTCTCACCTCCTCTCTCACCTCCTCTCTCACCTCCTCTCTCTCCTCCTCTGTATCCTCCTCTCTCTCCTCCTCTCTCACCTCCTCTCTCTCCTCCTCTGTATCCTCCTCTCTCTCCTCCTCTCTCACCTCCTCTCTCACCTCCTCTCTCTCCTCCTCTGTATCCTCCTCTCTCTCCTCCTCTCTCTCCTCCTCTCTCTCCTCCTCTCTCTCCTCCTCTCTCTCCTCCTCTCTCTCCTCCTCTCTCTCCTCCTCTCTCTCCTCCTCTCTCTCCTCCTCTCTCACCTCCTCTCTCTCCTCCTCTGTATCCTCCTCTCTCTCCTCCTCTGTATCCTCCTCTCTCTCCTCCTCTCTCACCTCCTCTCTCTCCTCCTCTGTATCCTCCTCTCTCTCCTCCTCTCTCTCCTCCTCTGTATCCTCCGTTCTCTCCTCCTCTCTCACCTCCTCTCTCTCCTCCTCTGTATCCTCCTCTCTCACCTCCTCTCTCACCTCCTCTCTCTCCTCCTCTCTCCTCCTCTCTCTCTTCCTGTCTGCTTGGTTGATCTTGTTCTTTGGCCTCTCTCTCTTCAGGTTGACACCTGGCTGGACTCAGCTGATCAATACCATGAGTGACCCTACAGGAGAATCCTGTCAGCTTCTGCTGCAGATCTATGCTGCTCGGGCCCCACCGCACCATCAGTCAAACTCATCGCACGCACGCACGGTATAACCTCCAACATGCGCACGCGTGCACACACACGCACACACACACAGAGCAGAGTTCAATGTTAACCCAGTTGAGTTTTGTTGTTGTTAAAATATTTACTGAAGATTAAAATCAGATTTCCATCAGCAGCCTGTTTGAAATACTTTTTGGGCGGAGCTACATAAATCCAATTAAGTGACGGTCAATAAAATATTTGTAAAGATGAGTTCATGTAAACACTGTATAAAAATACATTTTCAACTTCAGTTAAATATTTATCAAAGACTTTATTCAATTTTAAAATAAAATAACAAAAATCACCAGAACAGGTTCATCTATTCAGCCAAACAGATAAATTCTGTGTATTAACATTAAATGTTGTATTGAATATAATATAAACATTAAATGAATGAATGAAACTGGATAAACCTCCACAGTGTCTCTCAAACTGCTTTAGTTTCTCATTTACCGGCTGTTTGATAGCAGATAATCTCACAGTCTTCTTTTACAGAAAGTATTTATGGTTTAATAATTTTGGTTGTGACTTACACTAACATATGTTTAAACCCTGCAGTCCCAAATCCATTGAATTTACTTGTGAGTTAATAAAAAGGATGAAATCCCAGTCAGTGAGGTTTATGCTGCACACAGAGGGTTTTAATGTGTATACAGGAAATCAGCTGTGTGGAACATTGGGACTCTTAACAACTGGATTTCAAGGTGTGACAGAATAAAAACAAACTTGACACTGATAAACAAACAAACAAACAAACAAAAACAACTTACTGCTGATGGAAGTTTGATAAACTTTCCTCCTTCATGGGGTTAATAGACGTTTCCATCTTTCTTTGTTGGGACTTTCCAGCAGGAACATGTTACAGCGCTCGTGTATTTGTGTTGCTTATTTATTTATTAATATTTCTCTGTAAACTGTCATAACAAACATCTGAATTAACAGAAACAATATAATAATTTTAATATATGAACTGATAATAACAGAAACCTGAATCTGGTGTTTGACTCCAGTACGAGTTCTTCACTGAGGAACTCATTTTAAATCTTCTCTGTCCACTTAGTAGAAGCAAATTTCTCCAGTTAGATTCTTAAATTAAAAACCAATATATGTAAGATGTAAAAAGTGAATTTGTTTTTTATTCCCGGGTTACATTTTGTGTGGACGATGTTGGGTAGATTGAGAATGTATTTGCCTGCTGCTTCTCACCATTATATGCTTCAATTCATGCATCTATTTGTGAGCCCATAAAACAGGCATTGACTACCCATGTAAATTGTGTTCCCCACAATAAATTATATGCATACTTGCAAAAATACATAACTGCTGTCGGTCTCCCCGCTCCATGTCACCGGCATACTAATAGCATCATGCTAGGAGGCCAATGATGCCACTTCCATTATTTTTCCATTTAGCGATCATTTTGTGGAGGAAAGTAGGGTTGGTGAAATTGCCTGTCTTCCCTCCGTGAGCCTGATTTCTACCATCCTCGCTCCTTCAGCTCACGGCCTGACTTTCTATCTCCTAGTGGCTGATTTTCCCCATTTTCATTCAGCCTCTAAGGCATATGGGGATTGTGTTCATCCTGGTGAGTGGATAGAAAACTCCAGTGACCTGTGTATGCCTTTGGTTCAGCGGACGATTTTCTCTGGATTTGTAGAGGCTAGAAAACGTAAAGGGTAAAGGTCAAATTATCCCACAGTGAAAGTGACACCATTAGAAAGCAATCCAGCCAAAACCTGATTTCAGTCTTCAGCAGACACCAAACAGATGCTTGAATCTGGAAACAGAAGTTTAAATTTCAACTTTATTTATTTATAAAGTTCCAGTTCATAACAAAGTCATTTCAAGGCACTTCACAGAAAAATCAACCAATTAATAATAAAACATTTTCTATCAGGAACCAGCTGATTGGGTTGAATCCTCCATCCTGAGCAGCACGATTGGTGACAGTGAAAAGGAACGACTCCCTTT
This sequence comes from Pachypanchax playfairii, assembly GCA_006937955.1. Lineage (NCBI taxonomy): Eukaryota > Metazoa > Chordata > Actinopteri > Cyprinodontiformes > Aplocheilidae > Pachypanchax > Pachypanchax playfairii. Next base: position 547,978 of record SSNP01000104.1, read on the forward strand.
TAACAGGAAGAAACCTCTAGCAGAACCAGAACCAGAACCAGAACCCGGCTCAGGATGGCAGACTGGGGTCTGAGCTGACAGGAAAGAGACAAACACTGATGGATTTGGACCAGTCGTCATGTCTATAGAAAGATAAACAGTTAATGACAGCAATAATAATCAATACAAACATGGAGAGTAAAGAGAGACAGCAGAGAGAAGACATGTGGACAGTATGTCCTCCATCAGTCTGAGTCTATAGCAGCATAACTAAAGGGATGGATCAGGAGAACCTCCATCAGACAGAGTTTCTGTTTGATGGATAAAAAGTGGAAGCTGGTTCCACAGGAGAGGAGCCTGATGACTAAAAGCTCTTCCTCCCATTCTACTTTTAGAACCTTTAGGAACCAGAAACAGATCTGCAGTCTGATGGTGCGTTCACACCGGCCCCAACCATCAACGTCAGAAGCGTCAAGATTCAATGTAAAGACTATGGTGGACGGGTGTCAGACGGGCGACAGACTGGTGTCAGACGGGCGACAGACTGGTGTCAGACGGGCGACAGACGGGCGACAGACGGGCGACAGACGGGCGTCAAACGGGCGTCAGACGGGCGACAGACGGGCGTCAGACGGGCGACAGACGGGCGACAGACGGGTGTCAGACGGGCGACAGACGGGTGTCAGACGGGCGACAGACGGGTGTCAGACGGGCGACAGACGGGTGTCAGACGGGCGACAGACGGGCGACAGACGGGCGTCAGACGGGCGACAGACGGGCGTCAGACGGGCGACAGACGGGCGACAGACGGGCGACAGACGGGCGACAGACGGGCGACAGACGGGCGACAGACGGGCGTCAGACGGGCGACAGACGGGCGTCAGACGGGCGACAGACGGGCGACAGACGGGCGTCAGACGGGCGACAGACGGGCGACAGACGGGCGTCAGACGGGCGACAGACGGGCGACAGACGGGCGTCAGACGGGCGGGCGACAGACGGGCGTCAGACAGGCGACAGACGGGCGTCAGACGGGCGACAGACGGGCGTCAGACGGGTTGTGAGCGTTATGAGCGTCAACTTTTCAAGTTTTTCAAGCGTTTCAGGTGTTGACGCTTGAAACGCTGAAAACACTCGAAACGCAGAAAGCTCACGTTCATAACGCTCTTGAAGCAGCATGTCATCCAATCAGAGTGTCCCATCGTAGTGACGTATAGACATCATTGCACGTAACCCGGAACAAGCGGGAGCAGAAAGTTTATATCCAAAATGCAAGATAAATTAATCATCGCCGTCTGTAATCACATGGAACTTTATGATCCTTCTTCATATATGTAACAGGAATGTAAAGGAACTTCTTGGATAAAAGATCACTGAAGAACTCAGATGATGATTCAACTCGTGTCTCAGTATCATGTATCATCACATTCATATCAGACGCGTCTCTGTTGTTTCATAATCTCAGATTTTACATCATTAAACTTTCATTAATTTGATACTTTTCAGTTCCTTGTTATTTCTGTCTGTACGGATCTGAAAACATGTACAATTATATTTAAACATATCCAGATGTTACACATGTAAACATGTGACATAACACACGTGTAAACAAACAGACACACTGAATCTTATAATCAATCAAATAGCAACATGGTGTTCTTTATCTTTCTACACATCTTAAATAATCAGCAGTCTCGTGTTTCCTGTTTCATTCTTTCTAACTTTCATTCCAACATTACAGATGAATCCATCATGTGTCCGTCAGGTGAGCTGATGGATGATCTGTTCTCTAACAGTCAGGAGATGATCGTGTCACTGCTGATTCACTATCAACAGCATCTAGAAGAGCTGAGACAAAAACACACACATCACATTTACATTCTTCACTAAATAAATCCATCACCATCATATCAGAGCAAATCTCAACCCAAAAACTGAAAGAGTGAAAACACAAACAACATCTGGACAAAATCAAAATATGAAACTTCAAATTACACTGAAATTTAGGAAAAATTGGCAACAAAATTCCAAAAGTGTTTGTTGGTTAATAATTATCTTTGTACCAACTAAAGAAAGAACATGTGTTTGTCTTTTGTTTACTGGAATATTTACATCAGTTAAATTCTAAAGTCAAACATTAAAGAATAAAATTAATCCAGTAGAAACTTCCAGATGTTTCAGGATCCTTTATTCACTCTGTATCACTCTGTCACACACACACCTGGCAGATATCAGAGCTATAACTACCTGCTGCCACTAGGGGCAGCATAGTAAAACAGAACAACATCAGGACCAGCAGCTTTTTGTCTCTGAGCTTCCTGCAGACTGTAAAACTGAATAAAACAAACAAAACAAGAAGAAAGACCAGTAAAAAGACCAAAAACAAATCAATAAATGAAAGTGAAAAGAAAACAAACAACATGTGAAAAATAAATGACATGTTGAATCCAGGAATTGTGCAAAACACAAAGTAAAAAAAAAAAAGATTCAAACTGAAAACGATCAGAGGAAAAAAAAAAGAAATACCACATCGAGTGTAACATCACACCACTTCAAAGCATCAAACTGTCTACAGGCTGAACTTCACCGTCTGGTGTCACCAAACCTGCACCGGAAATATATTTATTAAAATAATAATCAACTATGATGACCTTCTACCTGTGCAGGTGTAGCTCCGCCTCTAAAGAGTTTGTCAACATGTGAGTGAGAATCCATGAACTATAAGTCTGCTCGTGTTCCTGAGATGGAACAGGACAAAACAGGCAAATAAAGTGCACGAGAAGTGCACGTGTGTTTTGTTCTTAGCTTTCATTGTGTTTGTCGTGTGTGTGTTTACCTGTTCAGCAGAATGCAGGTGTGTAATCAGAGCAGGGACTGAAGATGAAGCTTTAAATCAGACTGTGTTCAGAATCCATATGTCTGGTTCTGGTTCTGGTTCTCTGGTTCTGGTTCTGGTTCTGGTTCTGGTTCTGGTTCTGGTTCTGATTCTCTGGTTCTGGTTCTGGTTCTGGTTCTGGTTTTCTGGTTCTGGTTCTGGTTTTCTGGTTCTGGTTCTGGTTCTGGTTCTGGTTCTGGTTCTGGTTCTGGTTTTCTGGTTCTGGTTCTGGTCACCTGGTTTTCTGACTCTGGTTCTGGTTCTCTGACTCTGGTCACCTGGTTTTCTGACTCTGGTTCTGGTTCTCTGACTCTGGTCACCTGGTTTTCTGACTCTGGTTCTGGTTCTATGACTCTGGTTCTGGTTCTGGTCACCTGGTTCTCTGACTCTGGTTCTGATTCTGGTTCTGGTTGTGGTTCTGGTTCTGGTTCTGGTTCTGGTTCTGGTTCTGGTCACCTAGTTCTCTTGTTTCTCTGTCTGTGTGAGCGTAGCGGGTCGGATCAGGACATTCTGGTTAACGTGTTACTAAACAGTGAGTTTTATAGTTGAGCAGGTTGATGACAGGAAGAGGAGGTGGAGGTCATCCATCAGTTCAGTAGGTTCCTTCACTTCCCCCAACGTTCCTGTTGGTTTTTCAGAGTGTGCACGTTTAGATTCGTGTTCTGTACAGAACAACAGCTTGTGAGTGGAGTTTGGGTTGGAAAGAACCTGAAGAGGATGAAGGTGCAGAACCTGCTATTAACCACCAGATTATACAAGTACAGGTATCAGAACCTACCGGTCAGTTCTGTTTAGAGTCTCACGTCATAATAATAATGAAATATTAAAACATGTTTTACTGCTCAGCGTTGGTTTGATACGGGTCAGTGGAACCAGGTTTTATACTGGTGTTGATGCTGGATTAGTATTAAAGAACCGTGGAATGACGAATCCATGAACGTTTTCAGACTGGAACTCTGAGTTGGACTCAAACACGACTTGATTAGACACAAAACTGATGGAGGATCAGGTCTGTGTGATCTGGGTTGGTGGAAACATCAAGACATGAAGACTAAAAGGAAATATGTCATTTTAAAATATTTCTCTCTGAGTTTGAATAAATGCAGCAAACATCAGGCTGAGTCGCCACACGGACACCGAAAAAATATTTAGTTTAAAATAATAAGAGTTTCTGACAAAAATAAGAAAATATTGATAAAATCCTGAAATTATTTTCAGAAAAAACAACAGTTTTGATTTTCTTACAAATGTTTTACCCACTTTTCTTTAACCGTTTCTCCCTTTAAAAAAACGCTGTATATGAACACACACACACACACACACACACACACACACACACACACACACACACACTCAAGTGTGTTTTGGTATCCTTATGGGGACTGTCCATTGACTTCCATTGATTTTAGTAACTAGATTTATACCTAACCCAAACCCTTTTCCTAACCTTAACCATTACTGATCTATAACTAACCCTAAGACTAACTAAAACTCTATTCACACCATACCTATAAACCTAACCCCTAACCCTAAAAAGGGGATTCCCCCCCATGGGGACCAGGCTTCGGTCCCCACAAGAACCCTCGGACCCCAGAAAGATAGTAAAAGTCAGGAAACGGGTCCTCAGGAGGTCAGAAATACAAACCCACACACACACACACACACACACACACACACACACACACACACAGGTTTACTCTCTGGCAGCATTTTGCCTGTAGCCATCATTTAGAAAGCACTTTTGTCAATTTCATTCAGCTTTGTTCGCTGCAATATATTTTCATGCAGCTTTTTTTCTCCCTCTATCTCCCCCTGTCTGCTCCCCCTCATTCACTCCTCACCCTCCACTCTTGTTTTCAGATGGCTTCCTCCACCTCTCTAGTTGTGCATTATGCAGATAACCTGGGGATGCTATATATCCTCCGCAGGTTAAACAGAGGTCACAATCACACACTGTGACAGTGGGAGCCAATCCCACTGCATGGTGGAAGGGAGGAGGATGTGCTTCTCTAACCAACAACAAGAGTGTGTGTTTCTGTTGGTGTGACCCAGTCTGACTAACCTCTTTTATTTAATAAAATACACAATGAACACAATATGTATAAAACGTTGTATTTTATATATGTTTGTGCTTTAAGTACTTCTGTTGTCCTTGGGGTCATTTTGACCCCTGAGGACAGGTGTTGGACAGGTGAATTACAAGAGATTGTACATTTTATTTATATATGAAGTTTAAAGATGAACAATACTAAGAAGTGTCAACCTGCTATTATCTCTGATCTACATTCACTTTAGAAGGAAAGAGCTAAAGTTCCTATAATATAAAAACTAACACATTTATAGATGTATTAGCATCTTTATAAATGAATTACATATACATCATTTCTGAAAGTGGAAAATTCATCAGATGTTTTCCTCTCAAAAAAGGAACATTTATAAAGTTGGTAGTGATGGAGTCTGCTACAAGCATCAGGTCATTGATCATCCTCAAGTATTACACAGAGTTGAAAAATCCCTGACAGTATTAACCATTTTTAATCTTATTAACAAGCAGCAGAAACACTCAAAGTGAGAATTCAACCCCAATTCCAAAAAAGTTGGGACTCTTATAAAATGTAGATTTACAAATTTCATAAACCCAAATTTAATAAATAAATCATGAACAACAGATCAGATGTAGAATCAGATATTTTACCTTTTCACAGAAAATGTTTGAATTCTCTCGATTCTCTGAATCTTTTGATGATTTTATTAGTTGTAATGTTTCCAGGTCCGCCTCTCTGAAACGCTCCTTTTATAAATTCATGTTACTGAGTTTATAACAATTTATCTTTTTAACGTCCTCCAGCTCGTTTTGAATTGTACCGATTACTTTTCCAGCTTTTTGTTGCCTGTTGCAACTTTTTAGACGTGTTGCCTCCATCTAATTAAAACTGAGTGAATCTTTTCTATAAAATGTTAAAATGTCTCAGTTTCAACATCTGATGAGTTTTTATATTTTACAGGGAATAAATTATGTGTTTATGTATAAATCAATGCAATCTTCTATTTATTTATTTATTGAATTTGGGTTGTTATTAAAAATTAAAAATACACAGGGGTGTATAAGAAGTGAACCATTATCAATTATCATTTTCTTTTTGTTATTTTCAGTTATACAGCTGACTGAAGACTACACTGTCCACACCACACCAGTTATTTATACGTTTGAATAAACACAAACAAAAATACATTAAAACTGTTATGTTCGTACACACAGACACACAGAGTCATAAACATCTGTTGGGTTGTAAGTGCAGGTATCCTGCTATGCTGTGTACAGAAGACACAGATGATCTTACAGATGTTTGATGGTTCCCATTGAGAAAATAGCTTTGCTGAGATAAACTCAAATTTTTACCATTGACAGCATGTGGCGGGAAGCAGATGGTTTATTTGATGGTATTTATCATGTATTTATTACCTTTAGTGGAAAATGTCACACCAAAATCAGAAACTTTTAATGAACATTTTTAAGTTTTTGATTGTTTATTTTGTAGCCCTGCAGTTAAAAGACCAGTTTGTGGACTGTCACAACTTATATGGCTCACATTAGAGGGTAGTTAAAAAAAATAAAAACCTTTATCATTTTCAACTCTTATTTTGAAAGGACACAAAACTCGTGGCATCTTTGCATTTGTGTTCCATTCTTTCTTTTCTTCATGTTGAGCGGTGTGAATGCTCAAATCGCAGTATGTGTGTGCATACATTATTGTGCTGGAGTTGTATCCCTCAACCTACTTACCTCCTGGAGTTTCCATTATGGCTGTGACCATTCTATAAAATGGAGGTCATATTGGGTACCATTACCACATAACCTGTCTCATCCAAAATGCATCATTTTCCCACAAATGGCACATGCATTATGTTGCAGTGATGAAAAGAACTATCTGAAATGCAGCTGTACTTTTTCTGCTTTGTTTAAACAGTGATGAGCAGAAGAACATGAGAAGATAACAGTAAAATAAAATAACATTCAAACATGAACACTGTTAATATAAAGCTTGCATGGCACATCCCAGCAATCATATGTTTAGTCCCATTATGTAACGTGTTTTTCATTTGTGTAATGTGAAATGTGTATTTATAAACCTAAACTGAGAGATTTGTTGTGTTAATGTTTTGAGCTTGATACCTAAGTAGGTCAGAAGGGGGCATCACCTCCCTGCAGAGACGGCTGATCAGGCTCAAGGAGTGGGTCCTGTTTTGATGGGTTAGATAGAGCGCGAGCAGGAAACAAACTTGTTGCCATATCATTATTTTTCAGTTGTGAACTGATGAGTGTGATGTAAAATAATAAATATGGGGCCTTTGCAATTTATGCACAGTGTGATAGTGAGCACCAATTGGCTGGTTCATGATCAGAATGTGTATTTTGTTTGTATATTATGTGTAAAACTGTTCAGAGCGCCACTGCTAAGACAACACACTGTGATATGGTTCACCATGCAGGTTTAAACTGGATATGGTTCACCATGCAGGTTTAAACTGGACATGGTTCACCATGCAGGTTTAAACTGGATTAAACTGGATATGGTTCACCATGCAGGTTTAAACTGAACATGGTTCACCATGCAGGTTTAAACTGGACATGGTTCACCATGCAGGTTTAAACTGGATTAAACTGGATATGGTTCACCATGCAGGTTTAAACTGGACATGGCTCACCATGCAGGTTTAAACTGGACATGGTTCACCATGCAGGTTTAAACTGGATATGGTTCACCATGCAGGTTTAAACTGGATTAAACTGGATATGGTTCACCATGCAGGTTTAAACTGGTTATGGTTCACCATGCAGGTTTAAACTGGATTAAACTGGATATGGTTCACCATGCAGGTTTAAACTGGATATGGTTCACCATGCAGGTTTAAACTGGATATGGTTCACCATGCAGGTTTAAACTGGATATGGTTCACCATGCAGGTTTAAACTGGATTAAACTGGATATGGTTCACCATGCAGGTTTAAACTGGACATGGTTCACCATGCAGGTTTAAACTGGATATGGTTCACCATGCAGGTTTAAACTGGATATGGTTCACCATGCAGGTTTAAACTGGATATGGTTCACCATGCAGGTTTAAACTGGATTAAACTGGATATGGTTCACCATTCAGGTTTAAACTGGACATGGTTCACCATGCAGGTTTAAACTGGATATGGTTCACCATGCAGGTTTAAACTGGATATGGTTCACCATGCAGGTTTAAACTGGATATGGTTCACCATGCAGGTTTAAACTGGACATGGTTCACCATGCAGGTTTAAACTGGTTATGGTTCACCATGCAGGTTTAAACTGGATTAAACTGGATATGGTTCACCATGCAGGTTTAAACTGGACATGGTTCACCATGCAGGTTTAAACTGGTTATGGTTCACCACACAGGTTTAAACTGGATATGGTTCACCATGCAGGTTTAAACTGGACATGGTTCACCATGCAGGTTTAAACTGGATTAAACTGGATATGGTTCACCATGCAGGTTTAAACTGGACATGGTTCACCATGCAGGTTTAAACTGGATATGGTTCACCATGCAGGTTTAAACTGGATATGGTTCACCATGCAGGTTTAAACTGGTTATGGTTCACCATGCAGGTTTAAACTGGATTAAACTGGATATGGTTCACCATGCAGGTTTAAACTGGATATGGTTCACCATGCAGGTTTAAACTGGATATGGTTCACCATGCAGGTTTAAACTGGACATGGTTCACCATGCAGGTTTAAACTGGATTAAACTGGATATGGTTCACCATGCAGGTTTAAACTGGATATGGTTCACCATGCAGGTTTAAACTGGATTAAACTGGATATGGTTCACCATGCAGGTTTAAACTGGACATGGTTCACCATGCAGGTTTAAACTGGATATGGTTCACCATGCAGGTTTAAACTGGATATGGTTCACCATGCAGGTTTAAACTGGATATGGTTCACCATGCAGGTTTAAACTGGATTAAACTGGATATGGTTCACCATGCAGGTTTAAACTGGATTAAACTGGACATGGTTCACCATGCAGGTTTAAACTGGATTAAACTGGATATGGTTCACCATGCAGGTTTAAACTGGACATGGTTCACCATGCAGGTTTAAACTGGACATGGTTCACCATGCAGGTTTAAACTGGATATGGTTCACCATGCAGGTTTAAACTGGACATGGTTCACCATGCAGGTTTAAACTGGATTAAACTGGATATGGTTCACCATGCAGGTTTAAACTGGACATGGTTCACCATGCAGGTTTAAACTGGATATGGTTCACCATGCAGGTTTAAACTGGATATGGTTCACCATGCAGGTTTAAACTGGATTAAACTGGATATGGTTCACCATGCAGGTTTAAACTGGATTAAACTGGATATGGTTCACCATGCAGGTTTAAACTGGACATGGTTCACCATGCAGGTTTAAACTGGATATGGTTCACCATGCAGGTTTAAACTGGATTAAACTGGATGTGGTTCACCATGCAGGTTTAAACTGGACATGGTTCACCATGCAGGTTTAAACTGGATATGGTTCACCATGCAGGTTTAAACTGGATTAAACTGGATATGGTTCACCATGCAGGTGCAGTACCATTTAAACTGGATATGGTTTTATTTTAGACTCATCTGATTAAATATTGGTTTCTGAAAGCTGCTGTATGTTTTTTTAGTACGAGGGTTTGTTGCAGATGTTCTCTAAAATCGACCTCCGTAATGTCTATCACTTCAAGTGAGGCATCAAATAAAAGATGGTATTTAATACATCATTGGGACCCTTGAAGCACCTTGTCACACTTTGACCTGACCATTGCCCCTCCATCTCTTAGATCCTCCATGACTTCCTGACACATTTGTTTTTGTGTACGTACAGGTCCTACGGCATTTCTAAGAGACTCGAGTTTTTGTGAAAACCTAGAAATGTGAATTTTATGTCCCCATGGTCCCGTTTCTAGACTATATTTTTGAAAATGGTCAGATTAAAACTGACCCAGAGAAAATCAAAGCAGTTACTACTTCTTGCAAGCAGTTGCAGCACTTCCTAGACTTTGCTGTTTTCTATTTGATGTTTATCAGGAACTATGGTATGGTATTGGTCTCTGTCACCAGACTTACCTCCAATACCTCCATGAACCTGGAGGACAAGCCAGATGACGCCTTCCTAAAACTCAAACTGCTCTTCACTTCGGTCCCCATCCTCGTACAAGTAGAACCTCTAAACATGTTTTTAGTAGAAGGTGACACATCCAACCGCACAGTGGGTATGTACTGTCCCAAATAGGTTATCATCTGCTCAGTATAATGATGTAGTGTACACAGAGTTACCTGTTATTAACTCATTAGCTGCAGCTGTTTTCTGAACAGAAAGTCCTTCACTTCCAGCATCTTTGAGCATTTTTACAGTTTTTTGAAGAGTCACAGAATATTGTACTTTATGACTATATAAACACCAAAACTATCAAAACAAAGAGGAAATTCTCTACCTCCATCAGGATCAAACAGATTGTTTCTAGCTTTTTCTGTTCTTTCACAATCTACTGTAGAACACACGGTGGTTTCACCAAAAACACCCGTTTCTGACCAAAAGATGGAGAAAATGGGCTTTTTGTGAAAAGAGACGCGTCAGGTAGAAAGTGTAATAAATGGTGTTTTAGTGACCCCCCCGCGTTGATCCAGATGGGAAACACTCGCGTGATGAATCTGGATCTGGTAGATTAAAATCATGTGATTTAGAACCGTCTGCTGAAATGGATGTCTCTGGCTGAGATGAAATATGCGGTGAGCTTGGTGACCCGCGTTGACCGTCATCATTTCTCTTTT
>SSNP01000104.1:563690-593176 GCA_006937955.1 Pachypanchax playfairii
TCAGTGACGGTTTACTCTGATTTGTTGTGAAGTGAATTTATGAAACTGAGTGTAAAACTCTGACACATCATTAACTTAACGAACTCTGAAACATGATGTCAGTGTGTTTCATATCATGTTTATACATGTATGTTGATGGTCTGGTTTCTGCACAGTGAACGTTTGGATTGCTGATACATTAACATGTTAAACCAGCTTCAGGTTAGAGCTTCAACATCCTGTCTGAGTGTTTACAGTAAGATGTGTGACAGCAGGCGGGAAAAGTTTTTATTTACTTGTTTTAAAAATAAAAAAATATAAAATATTATTTTTAAATAATTTAAATGTGCTTAGAATCTGATGAGACATCTGCCATCTTATTTATCAAACCTTCATTTAACCAGATAAAACAACAATAAACAAACTCAGAACTAGAAATGATTTTATTTATTTTCAGTGTTTAGTTCTGGTTCAGATTCTAATATGATGATTATGTTTAATTTCATATGAGTTTTACCTCCGACTTACAGACTCTGCTGACATGTTTATGTCCCAGTGATTAAACCTGGATTTATATTATGAATTAAAAATTAACACTTTCCAAATCAAATTAAAGACAGTAAAATATATATTTTATTGTTTTGAATCAAACTGATAAATGAACAGTTTTGTGTGTTTTGTTTAGTAACTTTCCTTTTTGAACTCGTTACAATGAGATTTATTATATTTAATATTGATGCAGTTGTTGTGAGTGACATCAGGTAAAGGTCGATATCTGAAGCACCTTCATCTATCTGAAAGCTTTAAACAACACGACTTGTTCGTACTGGTTTTAATGTGTTTCCAACTTTCACACTGACTCAGTCTTATTATCTGAGACTGTACAGAGATCATTAAGAGTCTGAGTCCACTGTGGTTGAGACAGGTGGTATAAAAGAAATAGGAATGTGAGAAAAGGAGGGAGGAAAGTCCTGTAATGGATTCTGTGGCCAATAATTAGGCACAAGGTCCTGTGTTAAAGTGTCGTGACTTTGGGAGAGCCATTTAGCCGCTAATGAGTCTCTAACAGTTTATTGATGCCACTTCTCCCATCACTTTTCTGATGCTCCGTTCCCTTCAGCCCATTTTTCCCTCTGCCTTGTGGGACTCCCTGAGCAACCATTGTCACTAATTAATTGAAATTAGGGCAGATCAAATGCATTCCAACTTTTCTCATATGAGGAGAAGTACCTGGGGGAATGAAATTCTAATTTAGAAACTTGGAAATTTCTGGTCCGCCCCTTGAACGGTGTTAAATGAGGACTCTTAATACAGGCACAAGGCACTAATGCATCCCAGTAATAGGCGCTAATCTGGGGGCCATTGTGGTCCTATTGTCCAATTTGATTCATTGTGATTCAGAGGCATTTGTATCAGTGTGTTACATAGTTCGGTACTTGATTGGTTTGCCTCGGGACATTTTTTCTCTCAGTGTCCAAACTAATTGCACTTTCTACAGCCATGTGATAAATTAAGACTTTTGATTATAAAACCTTGACTTTGTTTCTCGGCGCTGTCGGATCCTCCCGTGCAGAACCTCACGGCCCCGGAGTCAGCCCAAAAACCTTCGGAGGGTTAGGGTTATCATTCAGAGCTGTAACCAGGAATCTAACCAGATGTTCAGGAAGTTAAATTATAATCCAGGGAATAAATCTGCACATGCAGCGTGTTACATCAGTTATATGATGCTTTTTAACATCATGTTATTTACACTGTATTTAACACATATTTACAGGGTTTTTCTATCAGCTGATGCGTCAGTAAATAAAAGGTTGATCAGATGGACTGAAGAGCAACAAATGAAGATGATGAATCTGTTCCAGTCGACGTGCACGGTGGACGTGCACACAAACACGCTGCTGCCTGTTGAAATGAGTCAGTTTGATCTTCAGCTTGTGGAAGTGGAGGAACACTAACGGGTCTTCTCAGTCCTGCAGCTTCATATGAGAGTTTTTAATAAGCACACGGTTGTTTATGAAGTACAGGCAGCATAATGAAAAGGTAATTATACTATGATAGCAGTGGAATAAATTCACTGTACTGATATATTTTAACGTCAGAAATCATATTAAACTTCCATTAAAGGCCACAACATGAAGAAAGTCTAAATGTAATTTTATTTTAGATTTAAATTATGTATCTGCTTATGTGATTATTAATACCATGCAGTATTTCACATACATACGTATGTGAAGTTTGAAGGACTGTAACAGCTGGATCTAAATGAGCTGTTATTATATTTAACCTGGTTTATAGAAACACCTACATGTTTATGTTAAATGAATCATTTGAATGATTTGATGATAACTGCAGATGAATGAAGAGTTTGTCTCTGACCTGGACATAATTCATCCTCTTACACCTTCAGATGAATATTTATTTAGTTTGCATTTTTTACCCCGTCTTTTGCAACAGTAATTATATTCATCTGTCAAGCTCTAGAAACATCTGTAATAATAATAATAATAATAATAATAATAATAATAATAATAATAATAATAACAATAATAATAATAATAAATAAAAAGGCTATTGCATGTTAGTAAAACATTTATTCAAACAACTTGTCTGATAAAAAACACTGATAATACAGAATTTCTGTGTTTTTCTAACTGGCTACATTTAACATTTTGCAAGAAAGGAGGACAAGTCCATGATGTCAGAGTCTTTTATTTTGAAAACCTTTACTTCCACGGTAGAACATTATTTTTGTTTTGTTTTTTAATACAGTTTGACACATTTTTCTTGTGACTGAGTTTCCTCAGTGTGAATAAATTAAATAAGACTCAGCTCAGATCAAACAGCTCTATTGGGGTTGAAAGGAAGTGCGATCGTACGTCTTCTTTAAAAGTCAATCTCTACCTCTTGTGTACTGATTAAGAGGCCTTATTGGCATATACATCTGTATTAACAGGGCCGCCGGTGACCCTCCCCGTGTGTGTGTGTGTGTGTGTGTGTGTGTGTGTGTGTGTGTGTGTCCAGCCAGCAGGCTAGACAAAAAAGAACCCGGCTGGATTATTGGACAAAAGAAAAAGGCTGCTTCACACTTGTAACAGGGACTCAGAGGCTAATGGGGGGGTGGGTGGGAGTAGGGTGGGGGGAGGGGTGGAAAGAGGGGGGGGAGCACCCAGCAGGAGAAAAGGCCTCACACCCTTGTCCAGCTGACTTGCGCTCTCTCCTCATCTCCCATTTAGACAACATGCAAACACACCACAGGGACTAGGATTAACCCACAATAGACACACATGCTGCCCCCCCCACCAGCTTCCTCAGCCATTCTGGACCCATTCAGGTTTTCAGCTCTTCAGCACCCGGACAGGGATTAGATTTAATGAACTGGAAGGAGTTAACAATAAACGAATCAGGACCTTTTAATTCCATCTTGTGTTCTATCGCTTTTCATTCCTCCTTTTTCTGTTTGAACACAAGCTGTAATCCACTCCACTATCAAAGGTGTAGAGGAGGAACTGAGCAGATCCATGACGTGCAAGCATGTATGCACACACACACACACACACACACACACACACACACACACACACACCTACAAGTGTGTTTTGGTATCCTTATGGGGACCGTCCATTGACTTCCATTGATTTTAGTAACTAGATTTATACCTAACCCAAACCCTTTTACTAACCTTAACTATTACTGATCTATAACTAACCCTAAGACTAACTAAAACTCTATTCACACCATACCTATAAACCTAACCCCTAACCCTAAAAAGGGGAGTCCCCCTCATGGGGACCAGGCTTCGGTCCCCACAAGAACCCTCGGACCCCAGAAAGATAGTAAAAGTCAGGAAACGGGTCCCCAGGAGGTCAGAAATACAAACCCACACACACACACACACACACACACACACACACACACACACACACACACACACACACACACACACACACACACACACACACAAGTGTGTTTGTTTATCTTTATGGGGACCGTCCATTGACTTCCATTGTTTTTAGTAACTAGATTTATACCTAACCCAAACCCTTTTACTAACCTTAACTATTACTGATCTATAACTAACCCTAAGACTAACTAAAACTCTATTCACACCATACCTATAAACCTAACCCCTAACCCTAAAAAGGGGAGTCCCCCTCATGGGGACCAGGCTTCGGTCCCCACAAGAACCCTCGGACCCCAGAAAGATAGTAAAAGTCAGGAAACGGGTCCCCAGGAGGTCAGAAATACAAACCCACCCACACACACACACACACACACACACACACACACACACACACACACACACACACACACACACACCCACAAGTGTGTTTTGGTATCCTTATGGGGACCGTCCATTGACTTCCATTGATTTTAGTAACTAGATTTATACCTAACCCAAACCCTTTTACTAACCTTAACTATTACTGATCTATAACTAACCCTAAGACTAACTAAAACTCTATTCACACCATACCTATAAACCTAACCCCTAACCCTAAAAAGGGGAGTCCCCCTCATGGGGACCAGGCTTCGGTCCCCACAAGAACCCTCGGACCCCAGAAAGATAGTAAAAGTCAGGAAACGGGTCCCCAGGAGGTCAGAAATACAAACCCACACACACACACACACACACACACACACACACACACACACACACACACACACACACACACACACACCCACAAGTGTGTTTTGGTATCCTTATGGGGACCGTCCATTGACTTCCATTGATTTTAGTAACTAGATTTATACCTAACCCAAACCCTTTTACTAACCTTAACCATTACTGATCTATAACTAACCCTAAGACTAACTAAAACTCTATTCACACCATACCTATAAACCTAACCCCTAACCCTAAAAAGGGGAGTCCCCCTCATGGGGACCAGGCTTCGGTCCCCACAAGAACCCTCGGACCCCAGAAAGATAGTAAAAGTCAGGAAACGGGTCCCCAGGAGGCCAGAAATACAAACCCACCCACACACACACACACACACACACACACACACACACACACACACACACACACACACACACACACACACACACACACACCCACAAGTGTGTTTTGGTATCCTTATGGGGACCGTCCATTGACTTCCATTGATTTTAGTAACTAGATTTATACCTAACCCAAACCCTTTTACTAACCTTAACTATTACTGATCTATAACTAACCCTAAGACTAACTAAAACTCTATTCACACCATACCTATAAACCTAACCCCTAACCCTAAAAAGGGGAGTCCCCCTCATGGGGACCAGGCTTCGGTCCCCACAAGAACCCTCGGACCCCAGAAAGATAGTAAAAGTCAGGAAACGGGTCCCCAGGAGGTCAGAAATACAAACCCACCCACACACACACACACACACACACACACACACACACACACACACACACACACACACACACACACACACACACACAGAGCCTACTGTAGCTTGCTGATACCATCTGATGTCACCAATAATAATTCTGAAAACACACTTTAAATAAAACATTTCTTATTAATTTCTTTATAAATTTATAGTTAAATCATTTTATAACCTACTGGTAATAAAAGTACGCAGTCAGAGCAACAACAGTCACGTGACACTGGAAAATATGGTAAAAATATTTGTTTATTTTTGTTTGGAATAACGTTTTGACTTTTGAACTGATTTCTATAGAGAAGATAAAAGAAACAGACAGAAGCCCGTGTTACTGTGTCTGTTATCAACAGGTTTGTTAGAGTCTCTTCATTTATTTATGTCAGGCGTGTGCAGCAGGGGGCGGAGCTTCCTGCTCACATCAGTGTGTCATTCAGTGTTGGTATTGACTCTCGTCTCTGAGGAGTTTGTGTAGATTCTTCTTCCCTGCCCATGTTTTTTAATTGAGTGGTATAAACAGACAAATCCTGATTCTGTGTTAGTGTGTGTGTGTGTGTGTGTGTGTGTGTGTGTGTGTGTGCGTCTGTGTGTGGGTGTTTTGAAAGTTGAAAGAAACATGCTGTTAAAATAGTTTTAAAATAAATTAGAGAATAATTTGTGTTAGAAATCAGAATTAGAAGCAGATTTATTTGGTCTAGTAGGCAGGCACGCTGCTGCTGTACGCCGGCGCTGCTGCACACTGCTGCTGCATGCTGCTGCTGTACGCTGCTGCTGCACGCTGCTGCTGCTGCACGCTGCTGCTGCTGCTGCACGCTGCTGCTGTACGCCGGCGCTGCTGCACGCTGCTGCTGCACGCTGCACGCTGCTGCTGTACGCTGCACGCTGCTGCTGTACGCCGGCGCTGCTGCACACTGCTGCTGCACGCTGCTGCTGTACGCTGCTGCTGCACGCTGCTGCTGCTGCTGCACGCTGCTGCTGTACGCCGGCGCTGCTGCACGCTGCTGCTGCACGCTGCACGCTGCTGCTGCACGCTGCTGCTGCACGCTGCACGCTGCTGCTGTACGCCGGCGCTGCTGCACACTGCTGCTGCACGCTACTGCTGCACGCTGCTGCTGCACGCTGCACGCTGCTGCTGTACGCTGCTGCTGCACGCTGCTGCTGCACGCTGCTGCTGCACGCTGCACGCTGCTGCTGTACGCTGCTGCTGCACGCTACTGCTGCACGCTGCACGCTGCAGCTGTACGCTGCTGCTGCACGCTGCTACTGTACGCTGCTGCTGCTGCTGTACGCTGCTGCTGCTGCTGCACGCTGCTGCTGCTGCACGCTGCACGCTGCTGCTGTACGCTGCTGCTGCACGCTGCTGCTGCACGCTGCACGCTGCTGCTGTACGCTGCTGCTGCACGCTACTGCAGCACGCTGCTGCTGCACGCTGCACGCTGCTGCTGTACGCTGCTGCTGCACGCTGCTACTGTACGCTGCTGCTGCTGCTGTACGCTGCTGCTGCTGCTGTACGCTGCTGCTGCTGCTGCACGCTGCTGCTGCTGCACGCTGCTGCTGTACGCTGCTGCTGCACGCTGCTGCTGCTGCTGTACGCTGCTGCTGTACGCTGCTGCTGTACGCCGGCGTTGAGGAGGCTGGAGGAATCGTTCATGGCGTGTTCACAGCTCATTGTGATCTAAAATGTTTGACGTTCAATCAAAACAAATTTAAACCTGAGTTGAGGTGTTACGTCCTTTCAGAGAGACAGACTGGATGATGTCTCTCATCTGGATGTTTCTTCATAGATCTGATCCATAATCATGACGGCTGAGGACGTCCTTCCCTCCTGAGATCTGAGGACGTCTATTCAGGTGAGACACGTCTCTGGGTTGAAAAGTTTTGTGGATGTGTTTAATGTGTCGTTTTTATGATTGGGACATTTTGTCATTTCTTCTCCGTCTCGCTCACTCCAGCTGATGTTTTGAGGAATTTCCTGATTGTTTGAGGATGTCCAGGACGATCCTGGTGGACGAGAAGCAGCCCAATCAATCCTGAACCATAAGAGGTGGTGCAGGTGTGGAAGTGGGAGGACAGAGGAGGGTTTGAATTTACATTTATATATAAAAGTAGATGTCTGGAGTGCCGATCCCATCGACCTGTTAAGATGCTGACATGCAAATCACAGGGTTAGAGACGCCACCTGTCCAGCTGGGTGACGGGAAGAGGCGACCGGAGCAGATGCACACGCTCACACCTGATGGTACATCCTGCAACCACAGATAACTACCTGCACTAGCCATCACTCTGCTGACAACACACAATATTATGCAAATAGGAATCTGTGTGACAGTGGCGCTGGTGCTAGCGTAGCTTCTCTGACTGCTAATCAGCTAACCCACATGCACCTCGGTCTGCAGCCTGTCACCTCGTCTCTTCTAACATTTGTCTCCAATATTCTATTTCACTGTCTGAATTGTGTCTTTTATTTGTCTCCTCCAGTCCTGAATGCTGGTCTCTACCAGGTCTCTATTCAGGTTTTGAACCGTCTCACAGGACTTCGTCTCATTCTGGACCCTGAACAGTAAAAACCAGCTTAACCCCCTTCTTTAATTATTTATTTATTTATTGTTTGATTCCTGATCTAGTATTTAATCAGCAACTTGACTTTTGACCCGTGGTGCTGATTCTGTTCTGTTCTGTCTTTACTGATGCAGAGGAACCAACCCCCCAGCTGAGACCAGGACCCGGTCTGCCCTCTAAACCTCTGAACTCTTAGAAATACAGAGCAGGTCCAAATAATCACAGCTGAACAGAACTTTTATTGAACTGTCCTCTCAGACCCCAGTGGGTCCAGTAGAACTCATCCTGGTTCTGGTTCTGATAGAGGTTTCTTCCTGTCCTCTCAGACCCCAGTGGGTCCAGTAGAACTCATCCTGGTTCTGGTTCTGATGGAGGTTCTTCCTGTCCTCTCGGACCCCAGCGGGTCCAGTAGAACTCATCCTGGTTCTGATGGAGGTTTCTTCCTGTCCTCTCAGACCCCAGTGGGTCCAGTAGAACTTATCCTGGTTCTGGTTCTGATGGAGGTTCTTCCTGTCCTCTCAGACCCCAGTGGGTCCAGTAGAACTCATCCTGGTTCTGGTTCTGATGGAGGTTCTTCCTGTCCTCTCAGACCCCAGTGGGTCCAGTAGAACTTATCCTGGTTCTGGTTCTGATGGAGGTTTCTGAGTTCAGAATCTTTCCCATGATGCTCTCTGCATCATTTAAATCCTAACTACAGACTGTGAGTGTGACATCTGGCATCGTGCCAGTAGAACATTAGAGACGTGTTCTCTCTGTATTACCTGAAGTTGCAGGTAACAGCAGACCAGGTGATCGGCTGCAGTGATTACATCGGTCCCTAGAGCAGAGCCTTTTCTCTCATTTCCATTATCAAACTCGACCTTCCTCATCCTCTCTAGTCTGACAAAAGAGCATTTAAAACACACTTATTAAAACTAATCTAGTGAAGTTATTAAAACAAGCCAGCTTAGTGGAAGACATGACACACTTCCATTGCTTGTGTAGCTGGAGGGAGAAGTGGCCTCGCGCAGGTACCAGTTCTTCTGTGGTGGTAATGAGCAGGTCTGTGATTGGCTGAGAGGTTGGTGACTGCTGGTGGAACCGGGTCAGAGTCTGGGTCACAATGAGATTATACTTCCTGCTACTACCTGGAGTGTTTTCTCCCTAGAAGCTTGAGTCAAAGATTTGACACCATCATTACACTGAAGTGAAGAAAAAAGAGGAACAAAGACAATTTATTTCATTTTTAAAGGCTCCAAGAAATAAATTACTGTCATTGGCTTATTTGACAGTGTATTATCTACCACCTCACCTGATTCTATTCTTAGTCTCTATTCAATCTGTCATCCTTCTTGTCCTCATCTCATTACCTTTTACTTTACACTGTCTTTGTCCAACTCGGTGCCACTGGGTCCGTCTGCTGTTAGCATAACTCAAACAGCTTAAAGTGTATCTTGTTTTTATCTCAAGTCTGTGTTTAAAAAGAAATTACATCACGTGTTACAAGTAAAAACATTCCAGAGTTGAAAAAATCCTGGAAGTTTGTTTATTTATTTATACATTTTGGGAAATTTCTCATAACTTTAAAGAAAAAAATATGAATAACTAGAAAATCGGTGTGAGAGCGCAGACCTCCACCCAGCACCTCTCTTCCACACCTAGACACAGTTTCTAGCAGCTTTACAGCCACACGCTCTGAAGATAACCTGATGAAGAATCCTTTAACACATTCCTCGATCCATACGATGACACAGATCACCCACAAAATATCATCAGTTGTTCATTGACCCACAATTTATTTCCTCAAAATTTCATGAAAATCTGTCCACAACTTCTCAAGTTATGTTGCTAAAAAACAAACAAACAAATGCTGGTAAACACGAGCTCTTTGAGAGGTAATAATAATAATAACAAGTGTTTAAAGGTCATTGAATTCTGTGACTCGGAGCAAAAATGAGGATAAACATGAACTAAGAAACAGGTTTTCTTATTGAGACCAGGATGTAAATATAAGTTTAAAATTATTAGAGTATGTTTAAAATATCACGTTACAAATATGTTGTAAAATTCAAATGAAGAACAGCCTCACATCCTAATGACACATGACTTCACCTACCATACTTTTATCAAAGCCACATTCTGTTCTAACAGCATTAAATGACTGTGGTACAGCTGATCAGTGTGAGATGATCAGCTGATCAGTGTGAGATGATCAGCTGATCAGCCAATCGGCGTGAGAGGATCAGCCGATCAGTGTGAGATAATCAACTGATCAGTGTGCGATGATCAGCTGATCAGTGTGAGAGGATCCGCCGATCAGCGTGAGATAGTCAGCTGATCAGTGTGAGATGATCAGCTGATCAGTGTGAGAGGATCAGCTGATCAGTGTGAGATGATCAGCTGATCAGTGTGAGATGATCAGCCGATCAGTGTGAGAGGATCCGCCGATCAGCGTGAGATAGTCAGCTGATCAGTGTGAGATGATCAGCTGATCAGTGTGAGAGGATCAGCTGATCAGTGTGAGATGATCAGCTGATCAGTGTGAGATGATCAGCTGATCAGTGTGAGATGATCAGCTGATCAGTGTGAGAGGATCCGCCGATCAGCGTGAGATAGTCAGCTGATCAGTGTGAGATGATCAGCCGATCAGTGTGAGAGGATCAGCTGATCAGTGTGAGATGATCAGCTGATCAGTGTTAGATGTAAACATGAATCTTTGACTGGACGGGGTTTCCGGTTACTGACTGAATGAACATGTCGGTTAAATGTTTGTGCAAATCAACAAATTTAAAATGAATCCATGTCAGAAATGAAACTCGTTATTTCAGGTTTTGTGAACTTTGACATTAGAACATGTTCAGTGTGACTCATTTGTTGTTGCACCAATAATAACAGCTGAATGTCAGTTATAAACACGTCATCATTCCTTATTATATAAGAGTTTTCTAAAACATTTGGACACATGTTAAAAGAACATCATCAGTCTTTAGAAAGAAGCTGTAACATCTGTATGTGTTGACGTGTGTTACTGTGTATGTACAGCTGTTTGTTCCAGTAGGTTCTACAGGCCACTGAGGATCTGCAGGTTATCTGTATAATCAGATCACCTTCCTGTCAGTGTGTCTTTAAGTTGGCCTGGTTTTAATCTGATAGCTGGTCCTTAACACAGTCATGCTCATGATAAAAGACAGACTGAGAACCTGAAGAGCAGCAGCCATGTGCCTGACACCAGTTTGTAAATATCTGTAAATAAGGAGAGATTTAATGAGAAAAGAGGAGCGATGGGAATAAAAACGAGGATGAATTTTAAAGTGAAAGCAAGTTGAATGTGAAGTGTTTCCTGATGTCAGAGGCTTGTGTATGGGTGGAGGACAAGGGATGGACAAAGTGCATTCTGGGAGCTAAAGTGAGACTGTCAAAGAAAGAAGATCTATAGAAAACTTAAAAACTATTAGTGGTATTTATTGTGACGAGTTGTCAGAGAGTTCATAGATCCATGATCTTGTGAAGAGAGCATTTTTAAATAGTTTTGATATAAATGAGATTCTGGACAACGAGTGGAATGTTGGTAAAACCAGAGGACGGTTTAGAGACGGTGACGCTGGAACATGATGCAGTAAAGTCTCAACCATCTGAAGTCTCTTCAGCGATGGTCTACAGTCCAGTATGAAGTGGTTGGAATGAAGACCAGCACCTCCAGGTCTGAGACCATGGTTTTAACCACTAAAGGGTAGCTTGATGTCATGACCCATGACTTGGGGACCTGGAAACACCTTAGAGTCCCCCTGATGAGCTCAGGTCACTTACCTGCATGAGGGAGGTCTGAGTGTCCGTTGTCCCTGTGTCCTGGTTCCAGATAGAAGACGGGTGTGTTTATGGACACTTTGGGGAAATGTTGTAAAAACCTTTTTATTCTCATTAAAGACTCACAGTAGAAGATCTCAGGACACGTAGACATTTATCAGGTAGAATGACTCATTTTCTCAGTAACATTCAGTTTAAACTAAATGATTTGTTTATAATAACATGATGAGATTACATCATTCTAGTTCATCAGTCACCATTTAAAATCTAAACTAAACTTAAATAAAGTTTGTATTGAAGGTGTTTCTTATATGTAGCTGGTAATAAAACAGAAATATAACATTATGTTTCCTTTATGTCTGTAACTTTGTGTAAAACAGTCAGATAAACATCTAATTATATAACAAATATAATAAAATATTTGATGTTACCAGTAAACGGAAGTAAGAAGTACTTATCCAGTAAATACAACATTATTGCTCCTGATTGAGCCTCATAAATAATCTTTATTCAACAAACTAAAGGATATTCAGAAATGTAAAGGAGGTAGAGAGTTTGTGCCGAAGCATAAAATATACCCTAACCCCCCCCCCCCAATACACACACACTTGGCCTTGTCCTCTCTGAATTACAGAGGAACACACAAGGACTCCATCTCCTGAGGTAAGCTCTTCTGCAAACAGACTGCTGATTAAAACAAACAGGCCAGCAAACCCTGCTGCTTGAAGGAAGGACAGGGCAAACAGAGCTGGTGAAGCAGGAGGGCTGGAGATGGCATGAACCTCATGCAGTGAAAGAACAGAGTCAAACAAAGCTTCCTGGCATGTCTCCACAGAGACAGAGGATACCTCACTGCTGCATAATGACACTATGATGAGGAGCCTTGAATTTTTGTTATTTCCTTGGGCCTTGAAACGTTTCCTTTATCCTTTTCCTTTCACCTCAGCATCGAGGAGGTGGAAGGAATTTTGTTTGTGGTGCAAAAGCATGAAAACAATTTACAGTGCTATTAATTTTTAACTCTACAATTTCAAATAACAGCATTAAAAACATTGTGTAAAAAACTGGGAACAATAAATGTGATTTTCAAGGTTATGAGCGATTCAAAACTAACTTCTATTCCAGTTAAACCTGAGGTTATGTTAAACTATGTGTTTTCATGTATCCTGTCCTGTACAGTCACTAATCAACAGTCTTTTTTATCACCTGCCATTTAAACATATTCCTGCTCCTGGTCAGACCTCCGCTACTTGCTCTACATCTTAATAAACAGGAAGCGAACGTCACAAGGCTAACAGCTGAGTTAATAAACAGGAAGCTAACGTTACAAGGCTAACAGCTGAGTTAATAAACGGGAAGCTAATGTCACACGGCTAACAGCTGAGTTAATAAACAGGAAGCTAACGTCACACGACTAACAGCTGAGTTAATGAACAGGAAGCTAACGTCACACGGCTAACAGCTGAGTTAATGAACAGGAAGCTAACGTCACACTGCTAACAGCTGAGTTAATAAACAGGAAGCTAACGTCACAAGGCTAACAGCTGAGTTAATAAACAGGAAGCTAACGTCACACGGCTAACAGCTGAGTTAATAAACAGGAAGCTAACGTCACAAGGCTAACAGCTGAGTTAATAAACAGGAAGCTAACGTCACACGGCTAACAGCTGAGCACCAAACAGTACATCAGCAGGTACAAGGCTAACAGCTGAGTTAATAAACAGGAAGCTAACGTCACACGGCTAACAGCTGAGTTAATAAATAGGAAGCTAATGTCACACGGCTAACAGCTGAGTTAATAAACAGGAAGCTAACGTCACACAGCTAACAGCTGAGTTAATGAACAGGAAGCTAACGTCACACGGCTAACAGCTGAGTTAATAAACAGGAAGCTAACGTCATACGGCTAACATCTGAATTAATAAACAGGAAGCTAACGTCACAAGGCTAACAGCTGAGTTAATAAACAGGAAGCTAACGTCACAAGGCTAACAGCTGAGTTAATAAACAGGAAGCTAACGTCATACGGCTAACATCTGAATTAATAAACAGGAAGCTAACGTCACAAGGCTAACAGCTGAGTTAATAAACAGGAAGCTAACGTCACACGGCTAACAGCTGAGTTAATAAACAGGAAGCTAACGTCACAAGGCTAACAGCTGAGTTAATAAACAGGAAGCTAACGTCACACGGCTAACAGCTGAGCACCAAACAGTACATCAGCAGGTGTACTGATCCATCCAGACACCTGAACTACCAAAACGTTCATATGAGTAAATTCTCTAAGAAACTTCTCACAAACATCAATAAGCTAAATTATATACAGAGTATGATATTAGTACATTTAAAGTAAGAGCATGAGATATTTTCATCATGACGCGTAATAAGACTCCGCCCACTATCTTCATCCACACAAAAACACTGAATATTATCCAAAACACTACAGCAACTCTGTCTGGTTAATATTTGATGATGTACAGCTGCTGCAAAAATATACCAAAACAGGAAATCAGCATGGAGCAGGTCATTAGTGTTACTGTTCTGCTTGACACACCTGGTTAAAGTTTGTGATAGAGGTGAAGCTGTGACAGCATCAGCCATGTGCTGCCACAGGATTCTATTAAAATGGTTGGTGTCCAACACAGAAACACAATGAAGCATCATAAGATGTTTTTAAAGGACTTCTCAGATATACGAGTTTGTTTTTAGTGCCTCAGAACACGTTTCTGTTCTGACATCATGTACATGACGTTCTATAACATGTTCAATGTAACTTACTCACACCAGAATTACAGTAAAAGGTCTAAATAGAATTAAAAAGAATGAATAATAAAAAGGCAGATAAATGCTGTAGTTAAATCATATAATTATTATAATTATGAACTTTGTATTAATATAATTTAACACTAATAAGAAAGTCTGTGTTTAATACTTCCTCCCTCCTTTTTTTTGCTTCTTTGTCCGTTACACGTCTACTTTTGGCACACACGTGCTTCATGTCTGTCTTCCTGCTTATTATTTGTTTTCCATTTATATACCGTCTGTCAGCCAGATTATCATCAGTCCTCATTTAGCAGATCCACTTGCAGCCAGACACGCCATCTTTGGGATTTCAGCCTGGTGTCAGACGTCTCAGCAGCATCACCATCTTTTGTCAGCAGTACAAAGTTGATTTTGTTTGTCCAACATCCCACTGATCTTATTCACAAACAGTCCAAGCTTGAGGAAGGAGGAGACCCAGATGTGTCAAACAGCCAGGCCCCCAGCTCGCCAGCTAAACAAGGGCTCTGTAAAGCCCGTCAACTAGAGGCAGCATTAGATGCAATATCCAATTCAATCCCTTTCCTCAACCTTCAAGAAAGCTTTTAGCCACATTTTAGCACACAAAAGCTGCTGCTCTGGCCTTTGTAGCTTGAGCTTCTATTTAAGAATGTAATGGTGAGGATACGGGGGGGAAGGGGGGGAATCAATAAAGTGTCCTGGCTCTCAATCGTCTTGGCCCGCAGCAGAGGCGTTTTTAGGCTGGGAAGGGGAGGAGGGGGGGAGGAGGGGAGGGAAGAAGGGGGGATGTTTTTGTCATTCCTAAGCTTTGCTGACAAATCCTTGACATCATTTGGCGGATTGTATCGATAACTTTTTTTCCTGTAATGCAGAAGGTGAATCGAAATCATTCCTCAGGCTTTTCAGGTGTGAAGGTGGGGTGGAGGGGACGGAGGTGGACTTGTCAAGAGGAGCAGAGACAGGATGATGTGGACAAAGCTGGTGCTGCCAGCCGGTGACATCAGCAGCTGAAAGGACTCAAATAGCAGAGAAGGTTAAAGGTCGTCTCATAACGGGTAATGATGAATGAACAGGGAGGAGACGGCTGCTTGTATTAAAGTATCTGATAGAAACTTGTAGATCAGCATATTTCCTTTTAGTTTTACATCAAACTGATTTCAGCAACGGCAAAAAACTATAGAGGGTAAAGAAAAATCATGCACGCACACGCGCATGTGCACACACACACTTATCTCTGATAAATATGCCTCCTCACACGGATCTGTGTTGGGGTTTTCTTTGTGGGGTCGGGTCCGTGGGGGAGACAGAACCGGCTTTTCCAGCCTGCTGTTTTGACAGTTGTTGGCTTCAGCATCGAATGGCAAATCTCTTAATCTGCCTTTATTAATATGAAAACATGAGACTGTCTGATATTTTCAAACACATTCCCATCTGCCCCCAGACGAACAGGAAGATGTGCTATAATACTAATATAGTGATGTTACATAATATAGAATAAAGGAGAAAGATGCTTCATGTCATTTGTTGGACTTTGACATGAAATCTGTCTCTGAGCTTTACACAGTTATTTGTGTGAGAAAGTGTCAGACACCAACTTAATTAGCTTGATCCATGTTGAAGATGTATAAAAGGTCAAACATGCTGGTGTGAGATCTCCTGCATGCCTCAGAGTTACCCAGCAGCCTCTCTCCATCAGCTGTTATTTCTCTTTACTTCAAACAATTCAAGCTGTAGTTACTCAGAACCAGTCATCAGAAAGAAAAGATAGAACAACACATCGTTTATTTATTATGATAAATCCTGTTTGTGTCCCAATGACATCAGACTTTCTCTCATTGATCAGCAGTCTGATCGTCTGGAAACAGCTGGATCAGTTTAAATAAACAGGTAACCAGTCCCAGGAACTGAACCCACAGGTTAAAGGTGTGACTCTTCATGTCTGATTCCATTCATGTAAATAACCAGGATGTTGTTCCAATAAAAACATAAACATGTTGATCCATGTACTTCTTATCTTGATGTTAAATGTTCAAATATTGAATTTTATTATACAGTTAGGTGTAATTGGTTATTTAATACTTAAAACAACACTGTCAGGTGAGTTTAGGTGAGTTCAGGTGAGTTCAGGTGAGTTCAGGTGAGTTCAGGTGAGTTCAGGTGAGTTTAGGTGAGTTCAGGTGAGTTTAGGTGAGTTTAGGTGAGTTTAGGTGAGTTTAGGTGAGTTCAGGTGAGTTCAGGTGAGTTCAGGTGAGTTCAGGTGAGTTCAGGTGAGTTCAGGTGAGTTTAGGTGAGTTCAGGTGAGTTTAGGTGAGTTTAGGTGAGTTTAGGTGAGTTTAGGTGAGTTCAGGTGAGTTCAGGTGAGTTCAGGTGAGTTTAGGTGAGTTCAGGTGAGTTTAGGTGAGTTTAGGTGATTTCAGGTGAGTTCAGGTGAGTTCAGGTGAGTTCAGGTGAGTTCAGGTGAGTTCAGGTGAGTGGCAGGACTTCCAGTCCCACATCTCTGCTGCACAGACTCTGGTTCCAAAAATCCAACATGGCCGCTCCTGTAAACAGAGGGTTGGGTTACAGATGTTGATGAAACAGCTGTTTCCAGCTGCAGAAACTGAGAAGAAGCTGTTAATGATTATTTAGTGTTTAAGAAACAAACGAGCGACACGTCACTGTGTTTTTATTACAGTAACAAAATGACAGGATGGTTTTAACCAAGGTCAGAGGGGTTTATTGGAGCTGGATAAGAGGACCCTCCTCTTCCTCTTCCTCACTCTATTGTCATCCCTCTATCCTCTTGTGCATCCAACTTCAATTTCACTTCAATTTTTATCAACCTTCTGCTTCCCTCTCAGGGAGATAGGATTCAAACCCTGACACGAATTAGCCCCCCAGATTGACTTGATACAGCCACACCCAGGGGACCCCCCCCCCACCCCCCACCTTCTTCTTTTCAACTGGTTTCCTATCTCTCCTGTTCTTGCCCTCTACATCATGTGACCTTCTATTTCTTAACCTTTCCTATTATTTTTGCTTCTCCTCTTTCCTGACGTCTGTCTCCATCCCTTGCTCTGCCCATCCTCCACCTCATCTTGTTTTCATTGTGTGTGTTTTCAGCCAGTGGACTGAGTGACATTACACCTTCCATCCATCCATCCATCCATCCATCCATCCATCCATCATCCATTCATCCATCCATCCATCCAACCATCCATCCATCCATCCATCCATCCATCCATCATCCATCCATCCATCCATCCATCCATCCATCCATCCATCCATCCATCCATCCATCCATCCATCCATCCATCCATCCATCCATCCATCCATCCATCCATAAAAACAAGATTCACCATCAGATCCAGAACAAGATCATCAAAAACAACAAGGAAATAATTGTTTACTTATTATGAATTATTTTAAAATTTGGAACAAAATATTAATAAACAACAACATTTCATATTTTCTATTATCCACTTCGGTTCAGCTTCAGTGAACAAATCACACACACACTGCATCTATAGTTACATGTAGTGCTGACAGTACTGTACAGGACAAGTCTTATAAATGAAAATACTCAGCATCCACATACACACAGAAACCCCCCCGTCCCCCGTCCCCCGTCCCCTGTCCCCCGTCACACACACTCACCACAGAGCACTGAGTACATTGTGTGGAGGTCCAGCCGGCTGGTGATTTTTCACAGATAGTATTGATCTAAAACGCTGCCCTCATTCATTACAAAGTGACTCGCAGCAGATGAGCTGAGGCTTATTGCTGAGCAGGCCTTTCTCCATGTCCAGAAAACCACAAGGGTAAATCGTAGAGGCCATGCATAAGTAAATGTGAGAGTGGGTGGTGCGTCTTACTCAGCAGCATTACATAACACCTCATATTCAGCTAATAACACAGGGACAAAATATCAGAGTGATAACACACTGAGTACCGTGTCAATGATTAAAGAAATAAACCCAAATCAGTATTAATATTGTGTTTGTCCCTTGTCCTCCTTTAGGGTGTCTACAGAGACAGGAGGTGTTTTCTTTATGTCCCCTGTCCTGATATGTTTGACAGACAGAATTGTATCAGGACAGATTTAATCTACAACAGCTGATGTTTAATTTACTCCTGATGAATAATGAACTTTATTTGTGACTGTATCTGTAACAGAACATCAATTAAATTTACTGTTAGAACTTTGTATAGAACCACCACAGATGAACTGGTTGTTCCTGTCCAGGTTTTCAGTCTTGAAAAGAAGAATTTGATCATAAAATTTTGTTTTGATCTTTATAATCTTTTCAAAATGACACAAATATTTTGTCATGAAAGAAAAGTGCTGATAAGATGAAGAGTTGATTTTATTTTTGTTACAGAGGATTGTGTGTTCTGTGTTCTATGTGTTCTACTATTATGTTCTATGTGTTTTATATGTTCTGTGTTCTATGTGTTCTATATGTTCTGTGTTCTATGTGTTCTACTGTATATGTTCTATGTGTTTTATATGTTCTATATGTTCTATGTGTTCTATATTTCCTATGTGTTTTATATGTTCTATGTGTTTTATATGTTCTATGCGTTCTATATGTTATATGTGTTTTATATGTTCTGTGTTCTATGTGTTCTACTATTATGTTCTATGTGTTTTATGTGTTCTATATGTTCTGTGTTCTATGTGTTCTACTATTATGTTCTATGTGTTCTATATGTTCTATGTGTTTTATATGTTCTGTGTTCTATGTGTTCTACTGTATATGTTCTATGTGTTTTATATGTTCTATATGTTCTATGTGTTCTATATTTCCTATGTGTTTTATATGTTCTATATGTTCTATGTGTTCTATATTTCCTATGTGTTTTATATGTTCTATGTGTTTTATGTGTTCTACGCGTTCTATTTGTTCTATATGTTATATGTGTTCTATATTTCCTGTGTTTTATATGTTCTATGTGTTCTATATCTTCTATGCGTTCTATGTGTTCTATATGTTCTATATGATATATGTGTTTTATATGTTCTATGTTTTTATATGTTCTATATGTTCTATGTGTTCTATGCGTTCTATGTGTTTTATATGTTCTATGCATTCTATCTGTTCTATGTGTTTTATATGTTCTGTGTTCTATGTGTTCTATATTTTCTATGTGTTTTATATGTTCTATGTGTTCTATATGTTATATGTGTTTTATATGTTCTATGTGTTTTATATGTTCTGTGTTCTATGTGTTCTATATGTTCTATGTGTTCTATATGTTCTATGTGTTCTATGCGTTCTATGTGTTTTATATGTTCTATGCATTCTATATGTTCTATGTGTTTTATATGTTCTGTGTTCTATGTGTTCTATATTTTCTATGTGTTTTATATGTTCTATGTGTTCTATATGTTATATGTGTTTTATATGTTCTATGTGTTTTATATGTTCTGTGTTCTATGTGTTCTATATGTTCTATGTGTTCTATATGTTCTATGTGTTCTATGCGTTCTATGTGTTTTATATGTTCTATGCATTCTATATGTTCTATGTGTTTTATATGTTCTGTGTTCTATGTGTTCTATATTTTCTATGTGTTTTATATGTTCTATGTGTTCTATATGTTATATGTGTTTTATATGTTCTATGTGTTTTATATGTTCTGTGTTCTATGTGTTCTATATGTTCTATGTGTTCTATATGTTCTATGTGTTCTATGCGTTCTATGTGTTTTATATGTTCTATGCATTCTATATGTTCTATGTGTTTTATATGTTCTGTGTTCTATGTGTTCTATATTTTCTATGTGTTTTATATGTTCTATGTGTTCTATATGTTATATGTGTTTTATATGTTCTATGTGTTTTATATGTTCTGTGTTCTATGTGTTCTATATGTTCTATGTGTTCTATGCGTTCTATGTGTTTTATATGTTCTATGCGTTCTATATGTTCTATGTGTTTTATATGTTCTGTGTTCTATGTGTTCTATATGTTATATGTGTTTTATATGTTCTATGTGTTTTATATGTTCTGTGTTTTATGTGTTCTGTGTTCTATGTGCTCTATATGTTCTATGTGTTCTATATGTTCCATGTGTTCTATGTGTTTTATATGTTCTATGTGTTTTATATGTTCTGTGTTCTATGTGTTCGATGTGTTCTATATGTTCTATATCTTCTATGCGTTCTATGTGTTCTATATGTTCTATGTATTCTATATGTTCTATGTGTTCTATAGCTTCTATGTGTTCTATATCTTCTATGCGTTCTATGTGTTCTATATGTTTTATGTGTTCTATATGTTATATGTGTTTTATATGTTCTGTGTTCTATGTGTTCTATATGTTCTATGTGTTCTATGCGTTCTATGTGTTTT
The DNA here is from genome assembly GCA_006937955.1 of Pachypanchax playfairii. NCBI lineage: Eukaryota > Metazoa > Chordata > Actinopteri > Cyprinodontiformes > Aplocheilidae > Pachypanchax > Pachypanchax playfairii. The sequence goes on from SSNP01000104.1 coordinate 584,500, forward strand.
ATATGTTCTATGCGTTCTATATGTTCTATGTGTTCTATATGTTATATGTGTTTTAAATGTTCTGTGTTTTATATGTTCTGTGTTCTATGTGTTCTATATGTTCTTTGTGTATTATATGTTCTATGTGTTCTATGCGTTCTATGTGTTTTATATGTTCTATGCGTTCTATATGTTCTGTGTTCTATGTGTTCTATATGTTCCATGCGTTCTATATGTTCTATGTGTTCTATGTGTTCCATGCGTTCTATGTGTTCTATATCTTCTATGTGTTCTATATGTTCTATGTGTTCTATATGTTCCATGCGTTCTATATGTTCTATGTGTTCTATGTGTTCCATGCGTTCTATGTGTTCTATATCTTGTATGTGTTCTATATGTTCTATGTGTTCTATATGTTCTATGTGTTCTATGTGTTCCATGTGTTCTATATGTTCTATGTGTTCTATATGTTCTATGTGTTCTATATGTTCTATGTGTTCTATGTGTTCTATGTTCTGCACTATATATTACTTTTACATATTCTGTCTGTAAATACAAGCAGAAAGTGAACTAGTTATAAATCCCTTGTATGTGTAACCGGACCAAACAAACCTGATTCTTGTTCTGTTGATGTTCCTGTTGATGGTGTTCTCCATACATTAGAATGACAGAGACTGTCTGACTACGTGCACAGTACATGTGATGGATTTCAACATCTCACCTATATGAAGCAGGTCAGAATCTGTGTGGAGACTGAAAGGACGAGACCCGACAGTCAGCATCATTTATGCAGGTGTATTTCCCCAGAGAGTCGCCATGTTCCTGTTATCCACTCTGCTAATGTCAACACAAGCTGAGGGTCACCCAGATAAGAGCTCTGATTGGTAACGCACCACCAGCAGGAAGCTTCACAAACTTCTTTTTCTTTTTGTCTCTTTTTGCTGGTCTGAAGGAAAAAATGCTTAATAATAAAATAAAGTCTGTCACTTTAAAAAGGAAGTGAGGAAGCGGGAGGAGAAGGTAAACTGGAACCTGAGAGGGCAGGTGTATTACTGAGCTGGTAAACGTGTCCTCATGCCAAAGAGTCAATTTGTGAAAAGCTGTGAAATGTGAGATCATTTACTCAGAAATCTTTAATTTATCAGCATTAATATTTCAGCCCCAGCATCGCCTGTCAGAGTGCACCAGAGATGACTGATCAATCTATGAAACAGCCTCAGCTAATTTATTGAATATTTATGTGCAATGTCACGTGCAGGAGAGTAGCAAAATGTATTCCATCATGGTTCATATCCAAGAACTCCCCTTCAAAAAAAAAATCACATTTTGGAGACAGTGAAACAGAATAAAAACGTAGGTGAGATCAGACGAGCTGATTCAGAATCAGTTCTATAGGAAACAGAAGAAACACGGAAACATCATGTGACTTAATGTTTTATTTAATAAATAATACTGAATTCAATATACTGATCTAGAACAACCTACTCAGCTGAACAGCTGGCCAGATGTGGCAGATGTTTTACTCAAATAGAAAGTTTTATTTGTGTCTTTACTTTAATCTGTGTGTGTTTCAGCTGTGACTTCCTGTTCCATTGTCTCATTCTTTAGCATAAATAACATTCCACATTCACACAATAGGCTTTTAGCATTTAGCATGGACAGTGTAATTATAACAGCACACAAGGACATTACACAGGCTTAACGTCTTGGGACGGCGCCAAGACAAAACCTGCTCCTAGTCTCATTCCTCAGTGCCGCCCATGAAGATCATTATGAATGAAAATTAGTGCTGGTGGGACGTGGTGGTGTGAAAAACCAGCGCGGGGATCCGGGTGTCCCTGCAAAGACGGCTTAAAAATGTCATTCATGAAGAACTCCAGTGTCTCAGACTGATTACTAGGAGAGACAGGAGACATACTGGACTTGGATGCTGCTAAAGACGTCCTCTACTCAGCGAGTTTCATGTGACCAGGAGTTTTTCAGCATCACATGATTAATTCAGCCAATAAACAATAAGAAATAAACTGAACGGTTGTGACTAACTGGATTTTTGCTGCTTGATGGTTAAATGAAAATTGAACGTTGATATAAACTCTTCTGTGTTATTAATTCAGCTTTTCCTTCATGAGTTTTACAGAGTACTCTGTGTTAGAAAGGAACAATCTCCTAAACTAAGTCTTATGAATAATTAATCTAACTCCAGAGTTTATACATTATTCTGTGGATTTGAAACCAGCTGGATGGATTCTCTCCTCCTCTTGAGTTGGGACCTGATACAGGTCTTTCTCAGTGTGACTTGGTGAGCCAGCAGGTCAGCTGATTCTACCATCTAACAATCTGAAGTGCAAATCTCTTTCTTACACAACAGTTAGCAGGAGCCCCTCCAGTCTTTTTATAATAGCAGCACTAATTACAAATTCTTAAAGCAGTGCCAGACATTACAATATGACAGTGCTGTGAGCATATGGCATAATATCCTATTAATGAACACTCTAAATTCAAACTCAGGTCAGCGCTATCACACCCAGGAACATGTCACCGATCCCATGAAAGCAGAATGGGGGTGTGGGCCGAGCCGAGGAGGAGGAAGTGACCTTCTTCTAAAATGCACAGACTAATTTAGAGGGGGTGGCGCCCCCCCGGGCCGTCTCATTGTTTTACTTGTTTAATTTTTTGTCAGCAATTATTGATATAATATTTTGATGACAGAGTTAAAGAGGGAGAGAGAGACCAAATAAAGGAGGTGGGACGCTTTTATTTTGCATTGCCAGTCTTTATTCTATGTATCATACCCTCTACACATGCACGCACGTACGTACGCACGCACACATGCACATATGCATGCACGCACACACACACACACACACACACACACACACACACACACACACACACACACACACACACACACACACACACACCAGTCATCAGCCTTTTCTCCTTTTCACTGTTTTCCTGTTTGACACTAGACGTGTCTCTGAGTGAACATATTTATATTTGCTGTGAACATCATGTGAAACAAGTTGAACCAATGAGACGGACTCAGTCTTCATCATGGTTGATGTTGACTGTCAACAACACCAGAGTCAGACTCCTCCTTCCTCCTCAAAGCCCACTCATTTTGCCAGTGAGAACTTCTTGTAGAGTGTTTAGTTTAAATCTGATTCTCTGTGGACTCCCACAGTAAATCCAGGTAAACATCCTGTTCACAATCCAGGTGGGCAGGTGAAAGGTAAAGTCAGGTGTCTGGGGTCAGAAACACTCTAGAGACGAACAAACAGGCTGGAAACAAACAACTGAGACACTCGCTAGTGAAGCACTGAGGTGTTCAACTAACTGATGATTACAGACAGTTCTCCCTCCCCTTATAAAGGGGCGGGGCCAGGTGTAGGTACAGGATGAGAGGAGCACAGGTGAGAATCATTATGGTATAATCCATGAGTATCATAGCATGAAACATGGCACCTGTGGTTCACTCCTTTGTCACTTCCTGGATTTTATACTCACACCTGGATTTTGAGTGGGCGGGGTTAAACTTATATAAAGTAGCCGAATACAGGTTCAATTTAAAATGTTTTATTTTACAATAGGAGGGTTTTATATGTAAATATCTACAAAAATGCAAAGTTGTGTTTATCCTGCAAAATGCACATTAACCAAAAGGAAAAACTCACTTTACCTCCTGAAGTGGAGCTGAACCTGAAAAAACTGTTTAGTCTTAATGCAACAACTCAGTTTTACATCTGGAATCTATAAAATGTCTTATTTATGTAAAACTCAGTTGTAGTAAGAATAACTGTGTTGTATTGGAGTTCTGGTGAGGAACTTCAGGGACTCATCAGATTACACTGGGACCCCCCATCCCTTCCTCCTCCCCAGGGATGGTTCACTCACAGCGGGATACTTGGATCTCAGCCTCTGGCCCACGCTTACTGCAGCAGAGTCTTGTATTTGTTTAAAACTCAGACTTAATCCTGTGCAGCAGCTGTCGCAGATCAGGTCGCAGTCCCAAGCTATGAGAGGGGGGTGGGGGGTGTTGAGTGGGGATGGGGGGGGGGGGGGGGGGGGGGGGGGGTTGTAGACGGAGGCCTGTGGCAGGTGCAGACTGCCGTGCAGATGATGTAGTGACTGTAGTTAAGATGCTCAAAATTAAAGGTGTCAAGAATGTTTTGATTACAACTTTTTAATTATAGTAAGAAACAGAAATAATTCACTTGCAAATAAATAGAAACACTGTTAATAAATAGAAACATTGTTAATAAATAGAAATATTGTTAATAAATAAAAACATTATTGTTAAATAGAAACATTATTAATAAATAGAAACATTGTTAATAAATAGAAAAACTGTTAATAAATAGAAACACTGTTCATAAATAGAAACATTGTTAATAAATAGAAACACTGTTAATAAATAGAAACATTGTTATTAAATAGAAACATTGTTAATATATAGAAAAACTGTTAATAAATAGAAACACTGTTCATAAATAGAAACATTGTTAATAAATAGAAACACTGTTAATAAATAGAAACATTGTCAATAAATACAAACACTGATAATAAATAGAAACATTGTCAATAAATAAAAACATTGTTAATAAATAGAAACATTGTTAATAAATAAAAACATTATTGTTAAATAGAAACATCATTAATATATAGAAAAACTGTTAATAAATAGAAACACTGGTCATATATTGAAACATATTTAATAAATAGAAACACTGTTAATAAATAGAAACATTTTCAATAAATAGAAACATTGTTAATAAATAGAAACATTGTCAATAAATAGAAACATTGTTAATAAATAGAAACATTGTTAATAAATAAAAACATTATTGTTAAATAGAAACATTATTAATAAATAGAAAAACTGTTAATAAATAGAAACACTGTTCATAAATAGAAACATTGTTAATAAATAGAAACACTGTTAATAAATAGAAACATTGTTAATAAATAGAAACATTGTCAATAAATAGAAACATTATTAATAAATAGAAACATTGTTAATAAATAAAAACATTATTGTTAAATAGAAACATTATTAATAAATAGAAACATTGTTAATAAATAGAAAAACTGTTAATAAATGGAAACACTGTTCATAAATAGAAACATTGTTAATAAATAGAAACACTGTTCATAAATAGAAACATTGTTAATAAATAGAAACATTATTAATAAATAGAAACATTATTAATAAATAGAAACACTGTTAATAAATAGAAACATTGTTAATAAATAGAAACATTGTTAATAAATAGAAACATTGTTAATAAATAGAAACACTGTTAATAAATAGAAACATTGTTAATAAATAGAAACATTATTAATAAATAGAAACATTATTAATAAATAGAAACATTGTTAATAAATAGAAACATTGTTAATAAATAGAAACATTATTAATAAATAGAAACATTGTTAATAAATAGAAACATTGTTAATAAATAGAAACACTGTTAATAAATAGAAACATTGTTAATAAATAGAAACATTATTAATAAATAGAAACATTGTTAATAAATAGAAACATTGTTAATAAATAGAAACATTATTAATAAATAGAAACATTATTAATAAATAGAAACATTGTTAATAAATAGAAACATTGTTAATAAATAGAAACACTGTTAATAAATAGAAACATTGTTAATAAATAGAAACACTGTTAATAAATAGAAACATTGTTAATAAATAGAAACATTATTAATAAATAGAAACATTATTAATAAATAGAAACACTGTTAATAAATAGAAACATTGTTAATAAATAGAAACATTGTTAATAAATAGAAACATTGTTAATAAATAGAAACACTGTTAATAAATAGAAACATTGTTAATAAATAGAAACATTATTAATAAATAGAAACATTATTAATAAATAGAAACATTGTTAATAAATAGAAACATTGTTAATAAATAGAAACATTATTAATAAATAGAAACATTGTTAATAAATAGAAACATTGTTAATAAATAGAAACACTGTTAATAAATAGAAACATTGTTAATAAATAGAAACATTATTAATAAATAGAAACATTGTTAATAAATAGAAACATTGTTAATAAATAGAAACATTATTAATAAATAGAAACATTATTAATAAATAGAAACATTGTTAATAAATAGAAACATTGTTAATAAATAGAAACACTGTTAATAAATAGAAACATTGTTAATAAATAGAAACACTGTTAATAAATAGAAACATTGTTAATAAATAGAAACATTATTAATAAATAGAAACATTATTAATAAATAGAAACACTGTTAATAAATAGAAACATTGTTAATAAATAGAAACATTGTTAATAAATAGAAACATTGTTAATAAATAGAAACACTGTTAATAAATAGAAACATTGTTAATAAATAGAAACATTATTAATAAATAGAAACATTATTAATAAATAGAAACATTGTTAATAAATAGAAACATTGTTAATAAATAGAAACATTATTAATAAATAGAAACATTGTTAATAAATAGAAACATTGTTAATAAATAGAAACACTGTTAATAAATAGAAACATTGTTAATAAATAGAAACATTATTAATAAATAGAAACATTGTTAATAAATAGAAACATTGTTAATAAATAGAAACATTATTAATAAATAGAAACATTATTAATAAATAGAAACATTGTTAATAAATAGAAACATTGTTAATAAATAGAAACACTGTTAATAAATAGAAACATTGTTAATAAATAGAAACACTGTTAATAAATAGAAACATTGTTAATAAATAGAAACATTATTAATAAATAGAAACATTATTAATAAATAGAAACACTGTTAATAAATAGAAACATTGTTAATAAATAGAAACATTGTTAATAAATAGAAACACTGTTAATAAATAGAAACATTATTAATAAATAGAAACATTGTTAATAAATAGAAACACTGTTAATAAATAGAAACATTGTTAATAAATAGAAACACTGTTAATAAATAGAAACATTGTTAATAAATAGAAACATTATTAATATATAGAAACATTGAATAAGTTCATATAACTGGTTTTTGCAGGATGTTTATTTATCATGACAAAACAAAAACACTTTTAAAACATGGCAATGCCTCAATTTATCATAAAAACTCCTACTGGTCTCTTCAAATACTGGATCTAATGATTTGAACCTGGTGGTTCCACACTGAGGGGCAGGTGAGGGCGGGGTTAGGGTTCAGGTGTGTTGATCCTTAAACTGGCTTTTGGTACATAAAATGTAACAATCCTGACAGGAAAAGGTTGAACTGAATATAGATGAGAAGTAAATGTGGGAACGTTTGGTGGAGGATCTGGTTTGTGAGATCTTCAGCTCACACCTTCAGGAGAGTCTGGAAGATGTTGGAGACGTGGACTCCGAATGAGACGTTCAGGTCCTCCACTGCAGACACGGCTTCGAAACGTTGTGGTTCAGAAAGTTGCTGCAGCAGATGATCACTGGTCAACACCAGCAGGGATTTAAGCTGTCTAACCCAAAACAGTTAACCTGTAGATCAGCAGCCGTGTCTGGGACCATCAGAACCTGATCGCTTCAAGCTTCTACTGTCAGACACATTTAATTCTAGAATACTTTGGTCACTCAGTGTCATCATGGATCCAAATGGATCATCATGGATCTAAATGGATCATCGTGGATCCAAATGGATCATCATGGATCTAAATGGATCATCATGGATCTAAATGAATCTAAATGGGTCTAAATGGGTCTAAATGGATCATCATGGATCATTGTGGATCATTGTGGATCATCATGGATCATCATGGATCATTATGGATCATCATGGATCATCATGGATCATCGTGGATCCAAATGGATCATCATGGATCCTGTAGCTGGAGAACAAACCCAAACCATCAGACCTCCTCCATCGTGCTGACAGCTGGTCTGAGCTGCTTGTGCTGATATAATGGGTTTGATGATGACGCTGTGCATTATGGGTAAACATCAGTCTAAGGAACATTGTTCCAGATGTCTTGTAGCTCATAGAGGTACTACTGTGCTGCCATTTTTATTTTCTTCTTCCTCTTTTTTAAAGAAAAGAGATTTTCTCATTCAGCCGGTTCAAACAAGTCAAACTCGTTAAGTCTTTTTTAGTAACGATCCTCTCATGAACTGCAACCTTTAACTCACTAACTTCAGGCCTTTAGAATCAAAGATGTAGCTCTGGGGATTTTTATAATTTCTTTGAGTATCACTGTCTGACCTGAGGGTGGATGCTGGGACGTCCACATCCGGCAGATTGGCAGCTGTCTTAAATGTCTCTCACTTGCAAATAATCTTTCTCACTGTAGAGCGATGGACTCTAAATTGTTTAGAAATGACCTTCTGACCCTTCTCAGATTGATGGGCAGCAACAACTGCTTCTCCGTTCATCATGGCTTTCTTCCAAGACACTGTGTTAATATGTGCCTGTATGTTCCAGACCAGCAGACCAGCTGGTGAAGGTGCAGTCCAACTTCCTGAGTTGATGTCTCTGATTAATGTTATTTGATGCTAATCAAGTATATTGGATTAGCATCACCTGGTTGAATCTTTCCTTCTTAAGTCCTGGAGATGACTTAAAGGAAAGATGAATCAATCACCATGGCAGAGGTCACCAAAGTAGTCCAAAAGCTGCCTGGTGGTAAAGTACCGAGGGGGGGGGGGGGGGGGGGGTTCCCCC
>SSNP01000104.1:593186-625551 GCA_006937955.1 Pachypanchax playfairii
GGGGGGGGGGGGGGGGGGGGGGGGGGGGGGGGGGGGGGATTCACCCTGAGATGCTGAAGGCTCTGGATGTTGTCATGGATGACATGTTGGTATTTTAGGACCAGGACTGTGGAGGGCCAGACTGGGATGGTGGTTCCCATTTTTGATGGTAAAGTGTACTCCAACTATAGGAGGATCACTTCTCAGCCTGGTAACGTTTACTCCAGCGTGTTTTAAAGACGGTTCTGACCAGCTGTCAAACCTTGGATTCATGAGGAGCAGTGTGGTTCTGCAACCAGATCTTTACCCTCACTGAGTTGCTGAGGGGATTGTGGGAGTTTGCTCCTTCCATGTTTAGTGGGCTTGCAGGAGGTTTATGACCGGGTCCCCCAGGGCATTGTGGGAGTATGGTGTCCCAGGCCCACTTCTACAGGCTGTCCAGTCTCTGTACAATGTCCCCAAATACTTGGCAGTAAGTTGATTGTTCCCTCTGCAGGTTGGACTTTGCCAATGATGTCCTATCACCTGTCTGTGTGAGGAGGGGGTCCAGACCCGGCGCCAGGACAATTTAGATGGGGGGGTCAGTTTTTATTTAACCTGTTAGCGTTTTTACCTCCTGTTGGCAGTATGTTACATATTTCTGGGTCAAAACTGCCCTTTTTGACACTCTATGTCCATATTACACATTTAGAATTAAAAAGGGACTGTCTGAGGAAGGTTCTGGATCAGTGGTCAGAACGTTTGTTTTGGTTCTCCAAAAGTAGCCGCGGTTGAACCACTGTCAAGACCCTCCTGTGTACCTGCTTTGTGTATGTGAGAGAGCCATCTTGCCTGATCCGGCCTCCCTTGGACTCCGGGATTCGGATCCCCTGCCTGACTGCACCCCAGCCTGCTCCATGTCTGACCTGTAAGTCTGTCAAGCAAAATGCAACCTGAGTTCTAGTTGTGTGTTCAAGTCCAGAACAGAACATGACAAGTACATTAAGTCATTTATTCATGCTGCTGATAACTACAGATAAACCATAAAACCACCGATAAACAGAGAGAGGGGCTTCAAGTATTGTCACAACTCAGTACTTGATTAGAAAAAGATCATCTTATTCCAGGGGAAACGATTTATTGTTGTCACGCCCGAAACGCAGCTGTGATAAAAATGACCTCAATAAAATAAAAATAAAGACACACCTGATGCCACATGCAAATGAGTCTATAAACGCAGGATGGAATTCATGAGGATCAGCAGGGCGGGAACAGGGGGGTCAGATGGAGCACATGAAGACCACATTACACAAGGAACTGACCAGCACTCCTTTATGTAACATCACCTGCACCCTCGTCTCCTTCACAGGTCCTCTGGTCCACTGATAATCTAAAGGTCAGTGCACGGGGTGTGTATGGTGGGGGGGGGGGAGTGTTGAATATGTCTCAATGTGTTAATGATGAAGTGAGATTTAAATAAATAATAATATAATTTTCATATCAGAACATGTAAAACACACATTATAACAGGTGTATTTGATGAGAGGTGTGTGTGTCTGAACTCTGCTCTTCTTCACTGGTTTTATATCTGTAGTACATAACTCACATGAATGAAGAGAGAATAAATACTCAAAGCATCCTGGTACTGTAGTATCCTGTTAGCGCTCAGTCACAGGAACACTTTCATCATCTTCTTCTACAGTTTCCACTCATAATAAATACCACGGAGGTGTAAGGAGGTCAGACGGGAGACGTCCCCTTGTGTGTCCCAAGCACAGGACTCCAGGTCAGGTTCAACCTGTCATTTCCCTTTTCATGTTGTTCATCAGTATTTAAACCCCTTCATAGAAAGTATTCATTGTATGTATTTGTCCATGTAAATGGATTTAACAGCCGTTAACACTGTATGGAACCGCTGATGAAGATGAGACATTCAGGGACACACAGTCTGCCAGAAACGAGACAAAGACAAGCAGAAAGATGAAAACACAGGAACTGTGAGAGACAAAGAGGACAGACAGAAACATGCTGTCATAGAGACAAAACACTGCAAAACAATGAGAGGAGACTGAAAATGAAGAGTGCAGCAATGCTGGTGGACATTGGCATCCTTTAGCTGGCATGCTAATGTGCCAAGTTGTAGGATTTACCCTGAAGCCCTTTGGCTTTGTTGTGAAAAGACTCCGTTGGCTTGAGGGGCCCCATAGCTGGCTGCAGCCATGGGGCCTATTGTCTGAGCTCCTGGAGAGGTGAAATACTGGATGAATGCAAGAAAAATAAGAACAAGGCAACGAGAAGAAGGAAGCAGAGGAGGCCGGAGGGAAAACAGCAAGTGGTTCTAGGGAATAGAGCCAAAACAGAGAAGAACAGAACCAGATGCTGCTGGTAATACACACTATATACATCACTTCATTTCTAAAAGGTTCTAAACTTACATAAGAACCCTCATGTCTGAAGGGACATGAGGGAACGTTCAGGTTCCACGTTGAAGATCCTTGTTACATTGTTCTAAAGTTATAACTGCAACTTAAAACCAAGTAAAGAGGAGAACACTAGGAGAACACTAGTAGAACACTAGTAGAACTCTAGTAGAACACTAGGAGAACACTAGTAGAACACTAGTAGAACTCTAGTAGAACACTAGGAGAACACTAGTAGAACACTAGTAGAACTCTAGTAGAACACTAGGAGAACACTAGTAGAACACTAGTAGAACTCTAGTAGAACACTAGTAGAACACTAGTAGAACACTAGGGGAACACTAGTAGAACTCTAGTAGAACGCTAGTAGAACACTAGTAGAACACTAGGGGAACTCTAGTAGAACATTAGGGGAACACTAGTAGAACACTAGGGGAACATTAGTAGAACATTAGGAGAACACTAGTAGAACACTAGTAGAACACTAGTAGAACACTAGTAGAACATTAGGAGAGCACTAGTAGAACTCTAGTAGAACACAAGTAGAACATTAGGAGAACACTAGTAGAACACTAGGGGAACATTAGTAGAACATTAGGAGAACACTAGTAGAACACTAGTAGAACACTAGTAGAACATTAGGAGAACACTAGTAGAACACTAGGGGAGCACTAGTAGAACTCTAGTAGAACACTAGTAGAACACTAGGGGAACTCTAGTAGAACCCTAGTAGAACACTAGTAGAACACTAGAAGAACACTAGTAGAACACTAGTAGAACATTAGGAGAGCACTAGTAGAACTCTAGTAGAACACTAGTAGAACATTAGGAGAACACTAGTAGAACACTAGGGGAACATTAGTAGAACATTAGGAGAACACTAGTAGAACACTAGAAGAACTCTAGTAGAACACTAGTAGAACATTAGGAGAACATTAGGAGAACACTAGTAGAACACTAGGGGAACATTAGTAGAACATTAGGAGAACACTAGTAGAACACTAGTAGAACACTAGTAGAACATTAGGAGAGCACTAGTAGAACTCTAGTAGAACACTAGTAGAACATTAGGAGAACACTAGTAGAACACTAGGGGAGCACTAGTAGAACTCTAGTAGAACACTAGTAGAACATTAGGAGAACACTAGTAGAACACTAGGGGGACATTAGTAGAACATTAGGAGAACACTAGTAGAACACTAGTAGAACACTAGTAGAGCTAGTAGAACTCTAGTAGAACACTAGTGGAACACTAGTAGAACATTAGGAGAACACTAGTAGAACACTAGGGGAACTCTAGTAGAACACTAGTAGAACACTAGTAGAACACTAGGAGAACCCTAGTAGAACCCTAGGAGAACATTAGTAGAACACTAGGAGAACATTAGGAGAACCCTAGTAGAACACTAGGGGAGCACTAGTAGAACTCTAGTAGAACACTAGTAGAACATTAGGAGAACACTAGTAGAACACTAGGGGGACATTAGTAGAACATTAGGAGAACACTAGTAGAACACTAGTAGAACATTAGGAGAGCACTAGTAGAACTCTAGTAGAACACTAGTAGAACATTAGGAGAACACTAGTAGAACACTAGGGGAGCACTAGTAGAACTCTAGTAGAACACTAGTAGAACATTAGGAGAACACTAGTAGAACACTAGTAGAACTCTAGTAGAACACTAGGAGAACACTAGTAGAACACTAGGAGAACATTAGTAGAACACTAGGAGAACACTAGTAGAACACTAGGAGAACCCTAGTAGAACACTAGTAGAACCCTAGTAGAACACTAGGAGAACACTAGGAGAACCCTAGTAGAACCCTAGGAGAACACTAGGGGAACATTAGGAGAACATTAGGAGAACACTAGTAGAACACTAGGAGAACGCTAGTAGAACACTAGTAGAACCCTAGTAGAACATTAGGAGAGCACTAGTAGAACTCTAGTAGAACACAAGTAGAACATTAGGAGAACACTAGGAGAACACTAGTAGAACACTAGTAGAACTCTAGTAGAACACTAGGAGAACACTAGTAGAACACTAGTAGAACTCTAGTAGAACACTAGGAGAACACTAGTAGAACATTAGGAGAGCACTAGTAGAACTCTAGTAGAACACTAGTAGAACATTAGGAGAACACTAGTAGAACACTAGGGGAGCACTAGTAGAACTCTAGTAGAACACTAGTAGAACATTAGGAGAACACTAGTAGAACACTAGTAGAACCCTAGTAGAACACTAGGGGAACTCTAGTAGAACCCTAGTAGAACACTAGGAGAACATTAGGGGAACCCTAGTAGAACACTAGTAGAACACTAGTAGAACCCTAGTAGAACACTAGTAGAACACTATGAGAACATTAGGAGAACCCTAGTAGAACACTAGGGGAGCACTAGTAGAACTCTAGTAGAACACTAGTAGAACATTAGGAGAACACTAGTAGAACACTAGTAGAACCCTAGTAGAACACTAGGGGAACTCTAGTAGAACCCTAGTACAACACAAGTAGAACACTAGGATAACATTAGGAGAACCCTAGTAGAACACTAGGAGATCATTAGGAGAACCCTAGTAGAACACTAGTAGAACACTATGAGAACATTAGGAGAACCCTAGTAGAACACTAGGGGAACACTAGGGGAACACTAGGAGAACACTAGGGGAACATTAGGAGAACATTAGGAGAACACTAGTAGAACACTAGGAGAACCCTAGTAGAACACTACTAGAACCCTAGTAGAACACTAGGAGAACCCTAGTAGAACCCTAGGAGAACATTAGGAGAACCCTAGTAGAACACTAGTAGAACCCTAGGAGAACACTAGGAGAACATTAGGAGAACCCTAGTAGAACACTAGTAGAACCCTAGTAGAACACTAGTAGAACACTAGGAGAACCCTAGTAGAACATTAGGAGAACATTAGGAGAACCCTAGTAGAACCCTAGTAGAACACTAGTAGAACACTAGGAGAACATTAGGAGAACCCTAGTAGAACCCTAGTAGAACACTAGTAGAACACTAGGAGAACCCTAGTACAACACTAGTAGAACACTAGGAGAACATTAGGAGAACATTAGGAGAACCCTAGTAGAACCCTAGTAGAACACTAGTAGAACACTAGGAGAACATTAGGAGAACCCTAGTAGAACCCTAGTAGAACACTAGTAGAACACTAGGAGAACATTAGGAGAACATTAGGAGAACCCTAGTAGTAAACAAAGTGAAACACTCACTAACATTTAAAACATCTAGCTGTAGCTGTTTAATTGATTCTATAAATATATACATATATATATGTATATATACATATATATATATATATATAGACATATTCGTTAGCTGTATCTGATAAATAGAACTGATATATTTTCATGTTTCACTCGTTGCTCTTCAGCAGAGTTTCATGTTCCGTTGCAGTTCTCTGTTTCCTGCAGCTGGAGCGGTCATGTAGAACTCGTGTGTGTGTGTGTGTGTGTGTGTATAGAGCAGAAGTCGACCATGAATGAGAGCTCATCTGCTGGATCCCAGGAAAGCACATGGTCAAGTGGTCAACAAATGAAAATGGAAAATTGCTACCACTTGTTGGACCCGTTCAAGTAGATGCAGGCGGTAGAGGTGGTCAGGTCATGATGGATACCCTGTGTCCCAGTTGTTGTTGATATGATCAAAAAATATGAGGGCTACCCCCCCCCCACCCCCCCACTCCTCTATTCTAAACCATAATAGGTAAACAGATGTGCACAGGTCACTTGTGAGAATAGAAAATTGCTTGTGTGCAAAATTACCTTTGGGATGAAAGATTTCGTTTATTTGTTGGATGAATGGAGTTCTGTTTGAATCAGGTATGTTGGTAATAATGTTCATCAAAATAAGAGACAATTTAACTTGTTTATCAGAAAAGTAACCAAACAGGGACTGAACAGAGGGTAACATGGGGGTGCACCTGGTTACCATGGTTACCTCACAGCATGAAAGTTGTGGGTTTAAATCCTGTGTGTGTGTGTGTGTGTGTGTGTGTGTGTGTGTGTGTGTGCGTGAGACGATGTCACAGTAATTGAAACATTTTAGTTTTCAAGTCTAACTAAATCTAAAACTAAATAATTTCTTCTCTGTAATCAGAAACAGATTATTTTAAAATCATGGAGCTGTTTACACACGCAGCTTCTTCATATGTTTAAGTCTAGTAAAACATTTGTGCATCATTTAACACATAATTCAATGTAAATTCAGTCAAATGGAGGAATGTTGAATTAAATATGCTGGAATGGAAATTTAATGAAAACAAATATTGAATGTGAAGATGTAACAGTGTGTTTAAAAGGCATCGCGTCTCTATCTGCTTCTTACAAACATCCTGATGTACACACGGGCCCCTCGGAGACCGTACTGCCTAATCACCTACAGTCTCCTTCACTCAGCAGCTCTCAGTGATCACTTCCAACGTGTGTTACGTCTGACACACAAACCACCTCATGGAAACTCAGAAACTGGATTCTGGTTGGACTTTTATTATGATAAAGAAAATCCTTTTTGGTCAGAATTAATTTCACATAGCATTTCCTGAATTAGAATGAGTGTGCATGTTCTTTATTTCTTAATCTATTAATAGCAGGAAAGTTTTATTAAGGGTTGTTTTAAAGTAAACGGAACTTTAATAAAGAAACTTTGAGGTGTTTTAAAGCAGCGACTGACTTTAAACTCTGAATATTTCATCTTTTCTTCACTCAGCATCATCGTGGGACGAAGTTCTGACATGATGTCTGTGATTCAGAACATGAACTGGGTCAGGTCTGGGCCGCTTGGGACTCATTAGGGTTACCATGGAAACCACACACCTCTGACTCGCAGCACCTGTCAGACACTTTGACGTGTCAGAAGTTAAAATGTCAGACAGTTTAAAAGTGACATCATCACACTCGAAGTTGAACTTTGGTGGTACAAGTACACGTGTTTTTATTAATGTATGTAGATATTTCTACTAGAAACACAGTATATCTGATCACACCTGGTGTGTTTGATGATGAACACAGTTACAGGTGCTCCAGTCCTGATTAACAGGAATCTTTAACTTATTAGAGATAAAAGACAACATTTGTCTCTAATTATACAAAAAGACACGAGACAAGACGTTTGGTCCAATAAATGTGTCCAACTGTAAAAGAATAAAACTATTTTATGTAGAAACCTCCGATCTGAGACTGATGTAGAGATCTGGGTGGAGTTGAAATACTTTGAGCTGCAGCATGAAAGTATCTGAAGTATCTGAAGTATCTAAAGTATCTAAAGTATCTAAAGTATCTAAAGTATCTACAGTATCTAAAGTATCTAAAGTATCTGAAGTATCTACAGTATCTAAAGTATCTAAAGTATCTGAAGTATCTAAAGTATCTAAAGTATCTACAGTATCTAAAGTATCTAAAGTATCTAAAGTATCTACAGTATCTAAAGTATCTAAAGTATCTGAAGTATCTGAAGTATCTAAAGTATCTAAAGTATCTACAGTATCTAAAGTATCTAAAGTATCTGAAGTATCTGAAGTATCTAAAGTATCTAAAGTATCTGAAGTATCTAAAGTATCTAAAGTATCTACAGTATCTAAAGTATCTAAAGTATCTGAAGTATCTGAAGTATCTAAAGTATCTAAAGTATCTAAAGTATCTAAAGTATCTGAAGTACCTAAAGTATCTAAAGTATCTAAAGTATCTACAGTATCTAAAGTATCTGAAGTATCTGAAGTATCTAAAGTATCTAAAGTATCTACAGTATCTAAAGTATCTAAAGTATCTAAAGTATCTACAGTATCTAAAGTATCTAAAGTATCTGAAGTATCTGAAGTATCTGAAGTATCTAAAGTATCTAAAGTATCTAAAGTATCTAAAGTATCTAAAGTATCTGAAGTATCTGAAGTATGTAAAGTATCTAAAGTATCTAAAGTATCTAAAGTATCTGAAGTATCTGAAGTATGTAAAGTATCTAAAGTATCTGAAGTACCTAAAGTTTCTGAAGTATCTGAAGTATCTGAAGTATGTAAAGTATCTAAAGTATCTGAAGTACCTAAAGTTTCTGAAGTATCTGAAGTATCTGAAGTATCTAAAGTATCTGAAGTATCTGAAGTATCTGAAGTATCTAAAGTATCTAAAGTATCTGAAGTACCTAAAGTATCTGAAGTATCTAAAGTATCTGAAGTACCTAAAGTATCTGAAGTATCTGAAGTATCTAAAGTATCTAAAGTATCTGAAGTACCTAAAGTATCTAAAGTATCTGAAGTACCTAAAGTTTCTGAAGTATCTAAAGTATCTGAAGTATATAAAGTATCTGAAGTATCTGAAGTATCTGAAGTACCTAAAGTATCTGAAGTACCTAAAGTATCTGAAGTATCTAAAGTATCTGAAGTACCTAAAGTATCTGAAGTATCTAAAGTATCTGAAGTACCTAAAGTTTCTGAAGTATCTGAAGTATCTGAAGTATCTGAAGTATCTAAAGTATCTGAAGTATCTGAAGTACCTAAAGTATCTGAAGTATCTAAAGTATCTGAAGTACCTAAAGTATCTGAAGTATCTGAAGTATCTAAAGTATCTAAAGTATCTGAAGTACCTAAAGTATCTGAAGTATCTAAAGTATCTGAAGTACCTAAAGTATCTGAAGTATCTGAAGTATCTGAAGTATCTGAAGTATCTAAAGTATCTGAAGTACCTAAAGTATCTGAAGTATCTGAAGTATCTGAAGTATCTAAAGTATCTACAGTATCTGAAGTACCTAAAGTATCTGAAGTACCTAAAGTATCTGAAGTATCTGAAGTATCTGAAGTATCTGAAGTATCTGAAGTATCTAAAGTATCTGAAGTACCTGAAGTATCTAAAGTATCTGAAATACCTAAAGTATCTGAAGAATCTGAAGTATCTGAAGTATCTGAAGTATCTAAAGTATCTGAAGTATCTAAAGTATCTACAGTATCTAAAGTATGTGAAGTACCTAAAGTACCTGAAATATCTGAAGTATCTGAAGTATCTGAAGTATCTGAAGTATCTAAAGTATCTGAAGTATCTGAAGTATCTGAAGTATCTGAAGTATCTGAAGTATCTGAAGTATGTGAAGTATCTAAAGTATCTAAAGTATCTAAAGTATCTAAAGTATCTGAAGTATCTGAAGTATGTAAAGTATCTAAAGTATCTGAAGTACCTAAAGTATCTGAAGTATCTAAAGTATCTGAAGTACCTAAAGTATCTGAAGTATCTGAAGTATCTGAAGTATGTGAAGTATCTGAAGTATCTGAAGTATCTGAAGTATCTGAAGTATCTAAAGTATCTGAAGTATCTGAAGTATCTAAAGTATCTGAAGTATCTGAAGTATCTGAAGTATCTGAAGTATCTGAAGTATCTGAAGTATCTGAAGTATGTGAAGTACGTGAAGTATCTGAAGTATCTGAAGTATCTGAAGTATCTAAAGTATCTGAAGTATCTAAAGTATCTGAAGTATCTGAAGTATCTAAAGTATCTGAAGTATCTAAAGTATCTGAAGTATCTGAAGTATCTGAAGTATCTAAAGTATCTGAAGTATCTGAAGTATCTGAAGTATCTGAAGTATCTGAAGTATGTGAAGTACGTGAAGTATCTGAAGTATCTGAAGTATCTAAAGTATCTGAAGTATCTGAAGTATCTGAAGTACGTGAAGTATCTGAAGTACCTAAAGTATCTGAAGTATCTAAAGTATCTGAAGTACCTGAAGTATCTGAAGTATCTGAAGTATCTGAAGTATCTGAAGTATCTAAAGTATCTGAAGTACCTAAAGTATCTGAAGTATCTGAAGTATCTGAAGTATCTAAAGTATCTGAAGTATCTAAAGTATCTGAAGTATCTGAAGTATCTAAAGTATCTGAAGTACCTAAAGTATCTGAAGTATCTGAAGTATCTAAAGTATCTAAAGTATCTGAAGTACCTAAAGTATCTGAAGTATCTGAAGTATCTGAAGTACGTGAAGTATCTGAAGTACCTAAAGTATCTGAAGTATCTAAAGTATCTGAAGTACCTAAAGTATCTGAAGTATCTAAAGTATCTGAAGTACCTAAAGTTTCAGAAGTATCTGAAGTATCTGAAGTATCTGAAGTATCTGAAGTATCTAAAGTATCTAAAGTATCTGAAGTACCTAAAGTATCTGAAGTATCTGAAGTATCTGAAGTACGTGAAGTATCTGAAGTACCTAAAGTATCTGAAGTATCTGAAGTACCTAAAGTATCTGAAGTATCTAAAGTATCTAAAGTATCTGAAGTACCTAAAGTATCTGAAGTATCTGAAGTATCTGAAGTACGTGAAGTATCTGAAGTACCTAAAGTATCTAAAGTATCTGAAGTACCTAAAGTATCTGAAGTATCTGAAGTATCTGAAGTACGTGAAGTATCTGAAGTACCTAAAGTATCTGAAGTATCTAAAGTATCTGAAGTACCTAAAGTATCTGAAGTATCTAAAGTATCTGAAGTACCTAAAGTTTCAGAAGTATCTGAAGTATCTGAAGTATCTGAAGTATCTGAAGTATCTAAAGTATCTAAAGTATCTGAAGTACCTAAAGTATCTGAAGTATCTAAAGTATCTGAAGTACCTAAAGTATCTAAAGTATCTAAAGTATCTGAAGTATCTAAAGTATCTGAAGTATCTGAAGTATCTGAAGTATCTAAAGTATCTGAAGTATCTAAAATATCTGAAGTATCTGAAGTATCTAAAGTATCTAAAGTATCTGAAGTACCTAAAGTATCTGAAGTATCTAAAGTATCTGAAGTACCTAAAGTATCTGAAGTATCTGAAGTATCTAAAGTATCTAAAGTATCTGAAGTACCTAAAGTATCTGAAGTATCTAAAGTATCTGAAGTACCTGAAGTATCTGAAGTATCTGAAGTATCTGAAGTATCTGAAGTATCTGAAGTACCTAAAGTATCTGAAGTATCTGAAGTATCTGAAGTATCTAAAGTATCTGAAGTATCTGAAGTATCTGAAGTATATGAAGTATATGAAGTATCTGAAGTATCTGAAGTATCTGAAGTATCCGAAGTATCTGAAGTATCTAAAGTATCTGAAGTACCTGAAGTATCTAAAGTATCTGAAGTACCTAAAGTATCTGAAGTATCTGAAGTATCTAAAGTATCTGAAGTATCTAAAGTATCTACAGTATCTAAAGTATGTGAAGTACCTAAAGTACCTGAAGTATCTGAAGTATCTGAAGTATCTGAAGTATCTGAAGTATCTGAAGTACCTAAAGTACCTGAAGTATCTAAAGTATCTGAAGTATCTGAAGTATCTAAAGTATCTGAAGTATCTGAAGTATGTGAAGTATATAAAGCATCTAAAGTATGTGAAGTATCTGAAGTATGTGAAGTATCTAAAGTATCTGAAGTATGTGAAGTATCTGAAGTATCTGAAGTATCTGAAGTATCTGAAGTACCTAAAGTATCTGAAGTATCTGAAGTATCTGAAGTATCTAAAGTATCTGAAGTATCTGAAGTATCTGAAGTATATAAAGTATCTGAAGTAAGTGAAGTATCTGAAGTATCTGAAGTATATAAAGTATCTGAAGTAAGTGAAGTATCTGAAGTATCTGAAGTATCTGAAGTATCTAAAGTATCTGAAGTATCTGAAGTATCTGAAGTATCTAAAGTATCTGAAGTACCTAAAGTATCTGAAGTATCTGAAGTATATAAAGTATCTGAAGTACTGAAGTATCTGAAGTATCTGAAGTATCTGAAGTACCTAAAGTATCTGAAGTATCTGAAGTATCTGAAGTATCTAAAGTATCTGAAGTATCTGAAGTATCTGAAGTATATAAAGTATCTGAAGTACGTGAAGTATCTGAAGTATGTGAAGTATATAAAGTATCTGAAGTACGTGAAGTATCTGAAGTATCTGAAGTATCTGAAGTAAGTGAAGTATCTGAAGTATATAAAGTATCTGAAGTAAGTGAAGTATCTGAAGTATCTGAAGTATATAAAGTATCTGAAGTAAGTGAAGTATCTGAAGTATCTGAAGTAAGTGAAGTATCTGAAGTATCTGAAGTATCTGAAGTATCTGAAGTATATAAAGTATCTGAAGTACGTAAAGTATCTGAAGTATGTGAAGTATATAAAGTATCTGAAGTATATAAAGTATCTGAAGTACGTAAAGTATCTGAAGTATGTGAAGTATATAAAGTATCTGAAGTATATAAAGTATCTGAAGTACGTAAAGTATCTGAAGTATGTGAAGTATATAAAGTATCTGAAGTATATAAAGTATCTGAAGTACGTAAAGTATCTGAAGTATGTGAAGTATATAAAGTATCTGAAGTATATAAAGTATCTGAAGTACGTAAAGTATCTGAAGTATGTGAAGTATATAAAGTATCTGAAGTATATAAAGTATCTGAAGTACGTAAAGTATCTGAAGTATGTGAAGTATATAAAGTATCTGAAGTATATAAAGTATCTGAAGTACGTAAAGTATCTGAAGTATGTGAAGTATATAAAGTATCTGAAGTATATAAAGTATCTGAAGTACGTAAAGTATCTGAAGTATGTGAAGTATATAAAGTATCTGAAGTATATAAAGTATCTGAAGTACGTAAAGTATCTGAAGTATGTGAAGTATATAAAGTATCTGAAGTATATAAAGTATCTGAAGTACGTAAAGTATCTGAAGTATGTGAAGTATATAAAGTATCTGAAGTATCTAAAGTATCTGAAGTATCTAAAGTATCTGAAGTAAGTGAAGTATATAAAGTATCTGAAGTATATAAAGTATCTGAAGTACGTGAAGTATCTGAAGTATGTGAAGTATCTAAAGTACGTGAAGTATCTGAAGTATGTGAAGTATCTAAAGTATGTAAAGTATCTGAAGTACCTAAAGTATCTGAAGTATCTGAAGTATCTGAAGTATCTAAAGTATCTGAAGTATCTAAAGTATCTGAAGTATCTGAAGTATCTAAAGTATCTGAAGTACGTGAAGTATCTGAAGTATCTGAAGTATCTGAAGTATATAAAGTATCTGAAGTAAGTGAAGTATCTGAAGTATCTAAAGTATCTGAAGTACCTAAAGTATCTGAAGTATCTGAAGTATATAAAGTATCTGAAGTACGTGAAGTATCTGAAGTATCTGAAGTATGTGAAGTATCTGAAGTATGTGAAGTATATAAAGTATCTGAAGTACGTGAAGTATCTGAAGTATGTGAAGTATATAAAGTATCTGAAGTACGTGAAGTATCTGAAGTATCTGAAGTATCTGAAGTATCTGAAGTAAGTGAAGTATCTGAAGTATCTGAAGTATGTGAAGTATATAAAGTATCTGAAGTACGTGAAGTATCTGAAGTATGTGAAGTATATAAAGTATCTGAAGTATCTGAAGTATCTGAAGTATCTGAAGTATCTAAAGTATCTGAAGTAACTAAAGTATCTGAAGTATCTGAAGTATCTGAAGTATCTAAAGTATCTGAAGTAAGTGAAGTATCTGAAGTATCTGAAGTATCTGAAGTATCTGAAGTAAGTGAAGTATCTGAAGTATCTGAAGTATCTGAAGTATATAAAGTATCTGAAGTACGTGAAGTATGTGAAGTATCTGAAGTATCTGAAGTATCTGAAGTATCTGAAGTATATAAAGTATCTGAAGTACGTAAAGTATCTGAAGTATGTGAAGTATATAAAGTATCTGAAGTAGGTGAAGTATCTGAAGTATCTGAAGTATCTGAAGTATCTGAAGTAAGTGAAGTATCTGAAGTATTGAAGTATATAAAGTATCTGAAGTAAGTGAAGTATCTGAAGTATCTGAAGTATCTGAAGTAAGTGAAGTATCTGAAGTATCTGAAGTATCTGAAGTATATAAAGTATCTGAAGTACGTGAAGTATCTGAAGTATCTGAAGTATCTGAAGTATCTGAAGTATCTGAAGTATATAAAGTATCTGAAGTACGTAAAGTATCTGAAGTATGTGAAGTATATAAAGTATCTGAAGTATATAAAGTATCTGAAGTAAGTGAAGTATCTGAAGTATCTGAAGTATATAAAGTATCTGAAGTAAGTGAAGTATCTGAAGTATCTGAAGTATCTGAAGTAAGTGAAGTATCTGAAGTATCTGAAGTATCTGAAGTATATAAAGTATCTGAAGTACGTGAAGTATCTGAAGTATCTGAAGTATCTGAAGTATCTGAAGTAAGTGAAGTATCTGAAGTATCTGAAGTATATAAAGTATCTGAAGTATGTGAAGTATCTGAAGTATGTGAAGTATATAAAGTATCTGAAGTACGTGAAGTATCTGAAGTATCTGAAGTATCTGAAGTATCTGAAGTAAGTGAAGTATCTGAAGTATCTGAAGTATCTGAAGTATCTGAAGTATATAAAGTATCTGAAGTACGTGAAGTATCTGAAGTATGTGAAGTATATAAAGTATCTGAAGTACGTGAAGTATCTGAAGTATCTGAAGTATGTGAAGTATCTGAAGTATCTGAAGTATCTGAAGTATCTGAAGTATATAAAGTATCTGAAGTACGTGAAGTATCTGAAGTATGTGAAGTATATAAAGTATCTGAAGTATATAAAGTATCTGAAGTACGTAAAGTATCTGAAGTATGTGAAGTATATAAAGTATCTGAAGTAAGTGAAGTATCTGAAGTATCTGAAGTATCTGAAGTATCTGAAGTAAGTGAAGTATCTGAAGTATGTGAAGTATCTGAAGTATCTGAAGTATATAAAGTATCTGAAGTACGTAAAGTATCTGAAGTATGTGAAGTATATAAAGTATCTGAAGTATGTGAAGTATCTGAAGTATCTGAAGCTGTCTCTTATACACATNCTAAAGTATCTGAAGTATCTAAAGTATCTGAAGTACCTAAAGTATCTGAAGTATCTGAAGTATCTAAAGTATCTAAAGTATCTGAAGTACCTAAAGTATCTGAAGTATCTAAAGTATCTGAAGTACCTAAAGTATCTGAAGTATCTGAAGTATCTAAAGTATCTAAAGTATCTGAAGTACCTAAAGTATCTGAAGTATCTAAAGTATCTGAAGTACCTAAAGTATCTGAAGTATCTGAAGTATCTAAAGTATCTAAAGTATCTGAAGTACCTAAAGTATCTGAAGTATCTAAAGTATCTGAAGTACCTAAAGTATCTGAAGTATCTGAAGTATCTAAAGTATCTAAAGTATCTGAAGTACCTAAAGTATCTGAAGTATCTAAAGTATCTGAAGTACCTAAAGTATCTGAAGTATCTGAAGTATCTAAAGTATCTAAAGTATCTGAAGTACCTAAAGTATGTGAAGTATCTAAAGTATCTAAAGTATCTAAAGTATCTGCAGTATCTGAAGTATCTGAAGTATCTAAAGTATCTGAAGTATCTAAAGTATCTGAAGTACCTAAAGTATCTGAAGTATCTGAAGTATCTAAAGTATCTAAAGTATCTGAAGTACTGAAGTATCTGAAGTATCTGAAGTATCTAAAGTATCTGAAGTACCTAAAGTATCTGAAGTATCTGAAGTATCTGAAGTATCTGAAGTATCTAAAGTATCTGAAGTATCTAAAGTATCTGAAGTATCTGAAGTACCTAAAGTATCTGAAGTATCTGAAGTATCTGAAGTACGTGAAGTATCTGAAGTATCTAAAGTATCTACAGTATCTAAAGTATCTGAAGTACCTAAAGTATCTGAAGTAAGTGAAGTATCTGAAGTATCTGAAGTATCTAAAGTATCTGAAGTATCTGAAGTATCTGAAGTATCTAAAGTATCTAAAGTATCTGAAGTACCTAAAGTATCTGAAGTATCTAAAGTATCTGAAGTACCTAAAGTATCTGAAGTATCTGAAGTATCTGAAGTATCTAAAGTATCTAAAGTATCTGAAGTATCTGAAGTATCTGAAGTATCTAAAGTATCTGAAGTATCTGAAGTATGTGAAGTATCTGAAGTATCTGAAGTATCTAAAGTATCTGAAGTACCTGAAGTATCTAAAGTATCTAAAGTATCTGAAGTACCTAAAGTATCTGAAGTATCTGAAGTATCTGAAGTATCTGAAGTATCTAAAGTATCTGAAGTATCTGAAGTACCTAAAGTATCTGAAGTATCTAAAGTATCTGAAGTACCTAAAGTATCTGAAGTATCTGAAGTATCTTAAGTATCTGAAGTATCTGAAGTATGTGAAGTACGTGAAGTATCTGAAGTATCTGAAGTATCTCAAGTATCTGAAGTATCTGAAGTATCTAAAGTATCTAAAGTATCTGAAGTACCTAAAGTATCTGAAGTATCTGAAGTATCTGAAGTATCTAAAGTATCTGAAGTATCTGAAGTATCTGAAGTATCTGAAGTATCTGAAGTATCTGAAGTATCTGAAGTATCTAAAGTATCTAAAGTATCTGAAGTACCTAAAGTATCTGAAGTATCTAAAGTATCTGAAGTACCTAAAGTATCTGAAGTATCTGAAGTATCTGAAGTATCTGAAGTATCTAAAGTATCTGAAGTACCTAAAGTATCTGAAGTATCTGAAGTATCTGAAGTATCTAAAGTATCTACAGTATCTGAAGTACCTAAAGTATCTGAAGTACCTAAAGTATCTGAAGTATCTGAAGTATCTGAAGTATCTGAAGTATCTGAAGTATCTAAAGTATCTGAAGTACCTGAAGTATCTAAAGTATCTGAAATACCTAAAGTATCTGAAGAATCTGAAGTATCTGAAGTATCTGAAGTATCTAAAGTATCTGAAGTATCTAAAGTATCTACAGTATCTAAAGTATGTGAAGTACCTAAAGTACCTGAAATATCTGAAGTATCTGAAGTATCTGAAGTATCTGAAGTACCTAAAGTACCTGAAGTATCTAAAGTATCTGAAGTATCTGAAGTATCTAAAGTATCTGAAGTATCTGAAGTATGTGAAGTATCTAAAGTATCTGAAGTATCTGAAGTATCTAAAGTATCTGAAGTACCTAAAGTATCTGAAGTATCTGAAGTATCTGAAGTATCTGAAGTATGTGAAGTACGTGAAGTATCTGAAGTATCTGAAGTACCTAAAGTATCTGAAGTATCTGAAGTATCTAAAGTATCTAAAGTATCTGAAGTACCTAAAGTATCTGAAGTATCTGAAGTATCTGAAGTATCTAAAGTATCTGAAGTATCTAAAGTATCTGAAGTATCTGAAGTATCTAAAGTATCTGAAGTATCTAAAGTATCTGAAGTATCTGAAGTATCTGAAGTATCTAAAGTATCTGAAGTATCTGAAGTATCTGAAGTATCTGAAGTATCTGAAGTATGTGAAGTACGTGAAGTATCTGAAGTATCTGAAGTATCTGAAGTAAGTGAAGTATCTGAAGTATCTGAAGTATCTGAAGTATCTAAAGTATCTGAAGTAAGTGAAGTATATAAAGTATGTGAAGTATATAAAGTATCTGAAGTACGTGAAGTATCTGAAGTATCTGAAGTATGTGAAGTATATAAAGTATCTGAAGTACGTGAAGTATCTGAAGTATGTGAAGTATATAAAGTATCTAAAGTATCTAAAGTATCTGAAGTACCTAAAGTATCTGAAGTACCTAAAGTATCTGAAGTATCTAAAGTATCTGAAGTAAATGAAGTATATAAAGTATCTGAAGTATATAAAGTATCTGAAGTAAGTGAAGTATCTGAAGTATCTGAAGTATCTGAAGTATCTGAAGTATCTTAAGTATCTGAAGTATCTGAAGTATCTGAAGTATCTGAAGTATCTAAAGTATGTGAAGTATCTGAAGTATATAAAGTATCTGAAGTAAGTGAAGTATCTGAAGTATCTGAAGTATCTGAAGTATCTGAAGTAAGTGAAGTATCTGAAGTATATAAAGTATCTGAAGTATGTGAAGTATCTGAAGTATCTGAAGTATCTGAAGTATCTGAAGTATCTGAAGTATCTAAAGTATCTGAAGTATCTAAAGTATCTACAGTATCTAAAGTATGTGAAGTACCTAAAGTACCTGAAGTATCTGAAGTATCTGAAGTATCTGAAGTATCTGAAGTATCTGAAGTACTTAAAGTACGTGAAGTATGTAAAGTATCTGAAGTATGTGAAGTATATAAAGTATCTGAAGTACGTGAAGTATCTGAAGTATCTGAAGTATATAAAGTATCTGAAGTAAGTGAAGTATCTGAAGTATCTGAAGTATCTGAAGTAAGTGAAGTATCTGAAGTATCTAAAGTATCTGAAGTATGTGAAGTATCTAAAGTATGTGAAGTATCTAAGTATGTGAAGTATCTGAAGTATGTGAAGTATCTGAAGTATGTGAAGTATATAAAGTATCTGAAGTATGTGAAGTATCTGAAGTATGTGAAGTATATAAACTATGTGAAGTATCTGAAGTATGTGAAGTATCTAAAGTACGTGAAGTATCTGAAGTATGTGAAGTATGTGAAGTATCTGAAGTATCTGAAGTACCTAAAGTATCTGAAGTACCTAAAGTATCTGAAGTATCTGAAGTATCTGAAGTACGTGAAGTATCTGAAGTATCTGAAGTATCTGAAGTATCTGAAGTATCTAAAGTATCTGAAGTATCTAAAGTATCTGAAGTATCTGAAGTATCTAAAGTATCTAAAGTATCTGAAGTATCTGAAGTATCTGAAGTATCTGAAGTATCTGAAGTATGTGAAGTACGTGAAGTATCTGAAGTATCTGAAGTACCTAAAGTATCTGAAGTATCTGAAGTATCTGAAGTACGTGAAGTATCTGAAGTACCTAAAGTATCTGAAGTATCTAAAGTATCTGAAGTACCTAAAGTATCTGAAGTATCTAAAGTATCTGAAGTACCTAAAGTATCTGAAGTATCTGAAGTATCTGAAGTATCTGAAGTATCTGAAGTATCTAAAGTATCTAAAGTATCTGAAGTACCTAAAGTATCTGAAGTATCTAAAGTATCTGAAGTACCTAAAGTATCTAAAGTATCTGAAGTATCTAAAGTATCTGAAGTATCTGAAGTATCTAAAGTATCTGAAGTATCTAAAGTATCTGAAGTATCTGAAGTATCTGAAGTATCTAAAGTATCTGAAGTATCTGAAGTATCTAAAGTATCTGAAGTATCTAAAGTATCTGAAGTATCTGAAGTATCTGAAGTATATGAAGTATATGAAGTATCTGAAGTATCTGAAGTATCTGAAGTATCCGAAGTATCTGAAGTATCTAAAGTATCTGAAGTACCTGAAGTATCTAAAGTATCTGAAGTACCTAAAGTATCTGAAGTATCTGAAGTATCTAAAGTATCTGAAGTATCTAAAGTATCTACAGTATCTAAAGTATGTGAAGTACCTAAAGTACCTGAAGTATCTGAAGTATCTGAAGTATCTGAAGTATCTGAAGTATCTGAAGTACCTAAAGTACCTGAAGTATCTAAAGTATCTGAAGTATCTGAAGTATCTAAAGTATCTGAAGTATCTGAAGTATGTGAAGTATCTAAAGTATCTGAAGTACCTAAAGTATCTGAAGTATCTAAAGTATCTAAAGTATCTGAAGTACCTAAAGTATCTGAAGTATCTGAAGTATCTGAAGTATCTGAAGTATCTAAAGTATCTGAAGTATCTGAAGTATCTGAAGTATCTAAAGTATATAAAGTATCTAAAGTATGTGAAGTATCTGAAGTATGTGAAGTATCTGAAGTATCTGAAGTATATAAAGTATCTGAAGTATGTGAAGTATCTGAAGTATGTGAAGTATATAAACTACGTGAAGTATCTGAAGTATGTGAAGTATCTAAAGTATCTGAAGTATCTGAAGTATGTGAAGTACGTGAAGTATCTAAAGTATCTGAAGTATCTGAAGTATGTGAAGTACGTGAAGTATCTAAAGTATCTACAGTATCTAAAGTATCTGAAGTACCTAAAGTATCTGAAGTAAGTGAAGTATCTGAAGTATCTAAAGTATCTGAAGTATGTGAAGTATATAAAGTATCTGAAGTATATAAAGTATATGAAGTACGTGAAGTATCTGAAGTATGTGAAGTATATAAAGCATCTAAAGTATGTGAAGTATCTGAAGTATGTGAAGTATATAAAGTATCTAAAGTATGTGAAGTATCTGAAATATGTGAAGTATATAAAGTATCTAAAGTATGTAAAGTATCTGAAGTATGTGAAGTATCTGAAGTATCTGAAGTATATAAAGTATCTAAAGTACGTGAAGTATCTGAAGTATGTGAAGTATCTAAAGTACGTGAAGTATCTGAAGTATGTGAAGTATCTGAAGTATGTGAAGTATATAAAGTATCTGAAGTACGTGAAGTATCTGAAGTATGTGAACTATATAAAGTATCTGAAGTATGTAAAGTATCTGAAGTATGTGAAGTATCTGAAGTATGTGAAGTATATAAAGTATCTGAAGTATGTGAAGTATCTAAAGTATGTAAAGTATCTAAAGTACGTGAAGTATCTGAAGTATGTGAAGTATCTGAAGTATGTGAAGTATATAAAGTATCTGAAGTACGTGAAGTATCTGAAGTATGTGAAGTATATAAAGTATCTAAAGTATGTAAAGTATCTGAAGTACGTGAAGTATCTGAAGTATGTGAAGTATATAAAGTATCTGAAGTACGTGAAGTATCTGAAGTATGTGAAGTATATAAAGTATATAAAGTATCTAAAGTATGTAAAGTATCTGAAGTAAGTGAAGTATCTGAAGTATCTGAAGTATCTGAAGTATCTAAAGTATCTGAAGTAAGTGAAGTATCTGAAGTATGTGAAGTATATAAAGTACGTGAAGTATCTGAAGTATATAAAGTATCTGAAGTATGTGAAGTATCTGAAGTATCTGAAGTACCTAAAGTATCTGAAGTAAGTGAAGTATCTGAAGTATATAAAGTATCTGAAGTATCTGAAGTATATAAAGTATCTGAAGTATATAAAGTATCTGAAGTATCTAAAGTATCTGAAGTATCTGAAGTATCTGAAGTACCTAAAGTATCTGAAGTACCTAAAGTATCTGAAGTACCTAAAGTACCTGAAGTATCTGAAGTAAGTGAAGTATCTGAAGTATCTGAAGTATATAAAGTATCTGAAGTACGTGAAGTATCTGAAGTATCTGAAGTATCTGAAGTATATAAAGTATCTGAAGTAAGTGAAGTATCTGAAGTATCTGAAGTATATAAAGTATCTGAAGTACGTGAAGTATCTGAAGTATCTGAAGTATCTGAAGTATCTGAAGTATCTGAAGTATATAAAGTATCTGAAGTAAGTGAAGTATCTGAAGTATCTGAAGTATATAAAGTATCTGAAGTAAGTGAAGTATCTGAAGTATCTGAAGTAAGTGAAGTATCTGAAGTATCTGAAGTATCTAAAGTATCTGAAGTACGTGAAGTATCTGAAGTATGTGAAGTATATAAAGTATCTGAAGTACGTGAAGTATCTGAAGTATCTGAAGTATCTGAAGTATCTGAAGTAAGTGAAGTATCTGAAGTATATAAAGTATCTGAAGTATATAAAGTATCTGAAGTACGTGAAGTATCTGAAGTATGTGAAGTATATAAAGTATCTGAAGTAAGTGAAGTATCTGAAGTATCTGAAGTATCTGAAGTATCTGAAGTAAGTGAAGTATCTGAAGTATCTGAAGTATCTGAAGTATATAAAGTATCTGAAGTACGTAAAGTATCTGAAGTATGTGAAGTATATAAAGTATCTGAAGTATGTGAAGTATCTGAAGTATCTGAAGTATGTGAAGTATATAAAGTATCTGAAGTAAGTGAAGTATCTGAAGTATCTGAAGTATATAAAGTATCTGAAGTAAGTGAAGTATCTGAAGTATCTGAAGTATCTGAAGTAAGTGAAGTATCTGAAGTATCTGAAGTATCTGAAGTATATAAAGTATCTGAAGTACGTGAAGTATCTGAAGTATGTGAAGTATATAAAGTATCTGAAGTACGTGAAGTATCTGAAGTATCTGAAGTATCTGAAGTAAGTGAAGTATCTGAAGTATATAAAGTATCTGAAGTAAGTGAAGTATCTGAAGTATCTGAAGTATATAAAGTATCTGAAGTAAGTGAAGTATCTGAAGTATCTGAAGTAAGTGAAGTATCTGAAGTATCTGAAGTATCTGAAGTATCTGAAGTATATAAAGTATCTGAAGTACGTAAAGTATCTGAAGTATGTGAAGTATATAAAGTATCTGAAGTATATAAAGTATCTGAAGTACGTAAAGTATCTGAAGTATGTGAAGTATATAAAGTATCTGAAGTATATAAAGTATCTGAAGTACGTAAAGTATCTGAAGTATGTGAAGTATATAAAGTATCTGAAGTATATAAAGTATCTGAAGTACGTAAAGTATCTGAAGTATGTGAAGTATATAAAGTATCTGAAGTATATAAAGTATCTGAAGTACGTAAAGTATCTGAAGTATGTGAAGTATATAAAGTATCTGAAGTATATAAAGTATCTGAAGTACGTAAAGTATCTGAAGTATGTGAAGTATATAAAGTATCTGAAGTATATAAAGTATCTGAAGTACGTAAAGTATCTGAAGTATGTGAAGTATATAAAGTATCTGAAGTATATAAAGTATCTGAAGTACGTAAAGTATCTGAAGTATGTGAAGTATATAAAGTATCTGAAGTATATAAAGTATCTGAAGTACGTAAAGTATCTGAAGTATGTGAAGTATATAAAGTATCTGAAGTATATAAAGTATCTGAAGTACGTGAAGTATGTGAAGTACGTGAAGTATCTGAAGTATCTGAAGTATGTGAAGTATGTGAAGTATCTGAAGTATGTGAAGTACGTGAAGTACGTGAAGTATGTGAAGTATCTGAAGTATGTGAAGTATGTGAAGTATCTGAAGTATTTACAGCGATCAGTACGCGGGTAACAGCCTGGATGATATAAATGAGAGAGATTCTTCTCTGCAGATTAATAATAAATCCTGTGGAGATTATTAGAGTGAATAAAACATGTTTTTCTGTTATGAAATGTTGGTATTTAAAAACTAAAGACTAATAATGATATCAGATGTTTATTTATGAAAACCTTTTCATACATTATGTTTATTATGATTTTAAGTTGATATTTAGTCCATTTTAAATCTGTTTATAAAATCAGTTAAAAGATGTAAAAAAAAAATAGAGAACTAGAAGATACAAGAAAAACATCTTCATACAGTAAAACATAAAATGTTTATTTCCAGTTTAAACCTCTGATTATAAACTAGTGGACCTGTACAGTCACATGATGAAGATTTTATCTGTTATTATTGAACTTCATCAGCTTTCTTGTTGAATCTGAAGCTGTTTTATTAGTTAAACTATAAGAAGTGATTTAAAAACACTGTTTAAAGGAAAACGCTGGCGAGTCACTGACTGAGATGAGGATGAAGAAGCAGCTGTATCTTCATGTATTTTACTCCTTTTACATCTTTAAAAGCCAGAGTTTCCTCCCTCTGTCAGACTGCATACATCCTGAAACAGAGAGGATCTGTTTTAGAGATGCTCTCAGCTTTTTATTATCTGACACACCGCGAAAAAAATGGGTTTCCAAGTTCACATGAGATCAGCTCCCATCAACTACAGAAACAATGTTCATTGGCTCTATGATGCAGGACAGCAACTAAAGAAAAATGATGCCACAGGTCCTAAAAAATGAAGTAATTTATGTTCAGATACACTGACATAGAAAGATGTATGAGAACCCCCTTGTCGTTTCTCATTAATTCTCTGCAGCATCTTGCTGAGGCATGGTGAAGCGAGACACAGCAGGTCAGGGCAGCCCGGTCCTTCCCATCTCGTCGGCCTCTTTAGGAGAGATATTGATGATGGTCGGGAGGAGGCTTTGCTAAATGAGCCTCAGCAATGAGCTGGAAAATGAATAATGTTCCCAGGGTGAATCCAGAGTGGCTGGGCCTGTCTCAGCACTGAGAGGGACAGAAGACACGTCCATGTGGAAGTGTGCGGGGCTCATGTGCAATATTTACTATTCATTGACTGCTAGTTATTGAAGTATAAATGATGGAGATGAGATTTATGGCTCTTTGAAGGGTGCCAGATCATTTGGATCCGGTTCTTTCATAAGACCGGCTCATTATGTCACGACTGAAAGTAAAAACGTTTGTCTGGATCATTTTAACAACATTACCTGAACTTCCTGTTTCATTTTAAATCTAATATCAGTTTCTTCAACATGATTTAATGTTATTTAATAATAAACAGACGACATCCTCTCACAACGCTTCGGTCCAGTTCTTAAACGTTTTGCACGGGTAAAAACAAACAGACAAACAAACAAACAAAAACATTTACAAACTCTATAGAGGGTCTTTGAATTCATCTCCTGTTTATTTGCTTTTCACAAACATTTAAAATCTTTTTATAATAAAAAATCCTTGTTTGAAACTCAAAGACATCTAAAAACCTGAATCATCAGAAGAACTATGAGACCAACACAAGACCCAGATCCTGGTTCTGGTTCTGCTTAGTGGTTCTTCCTGTCCTCTCAGACCCCAGCGGGTCCAGTAGAACTCATCCTGGTTCTGGTTCTGTTGGAGGTCTCTTCCTGTCCTCTCAGACCCCAGCGGGTCCAGTAGAACTCATCCTGGTTCTGGTTCTGTTGGAGGTCTCTTCCTGTCCTCTCAGACCCCAGCGGGTCCAGTAGAACTCATCCTGGTTCTGGTTCTGTTGGAGGTCTCTTCCTGTCCTCTCAGACCCCAGCGGGTCCAGTAGAACTCATCCTGGTTCTGGTTCTGTTGGAGGTCTCTTCCTGTCCTCTCAGACCCCAGCGGGTCCAGTAGAACTCATCCTGGTTCTGGTTCTGTTGGAGGTCTCTTCCTGTCCTCTCAGACCCCAGCGGGTCCAGTAGAACTCATCCTGGTTCTGGTTCTGTTGGAGGTCTCTTCCTGTCCTCTCAGACCCCAGCGGGTCCAGTAGAACTCATCCTGGTTCTGGTTCTGTTGGAGGTCTCTTCCTGTCCTCTCAGACCCCAGCGGGTCCAGTAGAACTCATCCTGGTTCTGGTTCTGTTGGAGGTCTCTTCCTGTCCTCTCAGACCCCAGCGGGTCCAGTAGAACTCATCCTGGTTCTGGTTCTGTTGGAGGTCTCTTCCTGTCCTCTCAGACCCCAGCGGGTCCAGTAGAACTCATCCTGGTTCTGGTTCTGTTGGAGGTCTCTTCCTGTCCTCTCAGACCCCAGCGGGTCCAGTAGAACTCATCCTGGTTCTGGTTCTGTTGGAGGTCTCTTCCTGTCCTCTCAGACCCCAGCGGGTCCAGTAGAACTCATCCTGGTTCTGGTTCTGTTGGAGGTCTCTTCCTGTCCTCTCAGACCCCAGCGGGTCCAGTAGAACTCATCCTGGTTCTGGTTCTGTTGGAGGTTTCTTCCTGTCCTCTCAGACCCCAGCGGGTCCAGTAGAACTCATCCTGGTTCTGGTTCTGTTGGAGGTTTCTTCCTGTCCTCTCAGACCCCAGCGGGTCCAGTAGAACTCATCCTGGTTCTGGTTCTGCAGCTCAGGTTAGATATAGATCACAGGGGTGACATCATCTCAGTCAGGTGTGCAGTAGAAACAGGAAGTATAGCTGCATGTGAGGACTAGAGACTGAACCCATCAAGCTAGTGATGGTCGGTGTTGGTAGTTACACGTAAAATAATAGTTGATTAGGATTTGATGATTCAAACTCTCTTTTGTTTAGCAGTAGCATTTCTTGCTAGTTTTGTGCCCTGGACGACATGTCGGGGTCCACCAGCGCTGACCATCACTAACTTGATGTGGGAATCTGGTGTTTTGTTTTTGGTTTTTTGACAGGTCACGTGTCCCCAAACAGATTACACCCGGGATGGTCGACCACGCTCTCCGTAGGTAAACCCCTCCCCTGGTTATCAGCCATTGTTAACGCTGCTGGCGCGCGCTGCCTGTCTGATGCTCTCACAGGGAGACGAGGCTGGACACGTCATGCTGATGCTAGCTGGTGATGTCACCTCCATGTGACCTTGAACCTAACGAACAGTCTGACTGTTGGTTCTTCATACAGGATAGAAGAGTTCTATAAAACGTGTGAACGCTGTAAAGTAAAAAGACTTCATGGTGTTTAAAGGACGTCCAGTTTCAGCTCACTAAGATAAATATAAACATGAAACTCAGCAGGGATTTCAGTAAATTCATGTTTCTATGTCAAACTGTTGCTAATCCTTCTGTTGTTCAGGATGAAGACTGCACCAATCGGTTGCCATGGAAACGTTCTAACAGTTTACCATCTTTACAATCATTTCACTGGTTAAAATAAACCTTTAAACTTAACGTCAGTGTTTTAGAAGCACAAACTAACTTCCAGGTTTTTCCAGGTAACAGAATGACTTACATCTACAAATAGATCCTAAACATTCTGTTTTTGATTGACAGCTTGGTGAGACATTCAACATTTAAACATTGTGTGTGACACACACCTTGTCCACTTCATGCAGACTATCATCCATCAGTGATGTGATGGATGAAGTGAAACCATGCAGCAGTGTTCATCCACATGAACAACACTGTATTCTTTTCATTTTATTTGTTAGAGTGGAGAGAGAAGAAACATTTCTAGTTAACTGTTTCCCTCCTTCTGTTTCTTTTTCTCTCCAGCTTCTTCATTCAAACACTTTGCCTCCGATTCTCTGTTATTAGTGCCTCCAATACTCTAGAGGGCAAACAAACTTTTAAAAATTCCCCATAACCCGTCAAGCATAGCCCATTTTCCTCTCCATGCAATTAACTGCACCAACATTTACAATAATATGATTACAGACACTTTGCCAAAGTCATGGGGGGAACATAGGACATATTAGGTATCAGCAAGGGGTTGATCGTAATGGTCGCGTTTCCTGGAGACTCACATTTTCTTTTGCACACAATAGTGAGAGCCAGTAAATTCTCCTCAGGCAGTAAAAACCAATGCACTGGAACCATGATAACAAACACAGACAACTACTTTCTTTCTCGTCAGTCTCTCTTTTTGTTTTTTATTTTCTTTCCTTTAGGGTCTACTTGGTTTTTTTCTTCTTCTTTTCCTCTGTACCCTTCTTAAATCTCCACACCCACTCACACCCTGTCCCCGATACAACCCTCAATTAATTAAGTCTTTCACGGCCATGTAATTAGGAACATTAGCAAGTCATAAACTTGCCACAAGTCTTAAAATTATGTGCTGGCCCTCAGCAATTTGCTTGTAATTCCATTTTCATGAGACAACAACCCCATAGGGTCCCATAGATCCTCCGAGGGTTCCCACTGTGCCCCGTTTGCAGCCGCGACAGGCTGGATGAGAGCGGTCCTTGTTGGACTGAGAGAGGATCAAACGATGCTCAGGCTGGCTGCCATCAACAGATCACTCAGAGCAGCTGAACAAAGCCTGCAGTCGCTTCATCAAATAAACCTCAACTTGCTCAGAAAGAATAAGAACACGCTGGTTCTGGACTGGACTCTGTCTGAGAAGCTGCTGATGATCTCCAGTCAGCTGATTCTTTCATCAAAACACTGCAAACATCAACAAACAAACAACAACAGTCCCCTGCTGGGCTGTGATGCGGGGGGGGGTTAGGGTTAGTGGGGGGGGGTCACGCCCCCCCCGTTTTAATAACTCTCCTGCATTTGGAACTTTCTCTTTTTCAGTTGGTCAAACTGTTAAACATAATAATTTAACTGATGTAATTAAACAATGAAGTGAGATTTATTATGAAAGGACGGTACTTCCTTTTTGTTTTAAACTCCACCCTGGCGTTGTTTTGATTTGATTATTGTTATACAGAGTTATTTATTTATATATATATACAGTATGTCATGATCCTCCATCATCCTGATGTTTAAGTGTAGACGTTACTCTGGACATGATGCTGGTGGTCCTTCAGTAAAAACACATTTTAAAAGCAAACAGGAAACAGCTGCTCATTTTGGTGTCAGTATCTAATAAACCTTCATTCTGAATAAAACATCATGCAACATTTTAATTTGTGTTCAAATCCGTCACAGATTCATGTTTTTATTTTCATCTGCAGCTTCTCGTCTCGCAGCATCAGCTGCACTCAAACAAGCATCCTCTTCTCCTGGCAAGTCACATGTTTGTCTCAGTGTGTGTGTGTGTGTGTGTGTGTGCGTGTGTGCGTGTGTGCGTGTGTGTGTGATGAGGGATCTTTTAGTTCTTTTGTGCATAGCAGTCTACAGAGAGGTTAACAGCATTGATGCCTGGGTGATTCTAGCTCAAGCACTCTCATCAGCAGCCTTATTCTCTCCTCCGGCTGCACCCTGACCTCCTAGTAACCATGCAGCATTGTTTCTATTTACCATTTGCCAGAAATGGAGCGAAAACTGAAGAAAGAGCGCAAAAAAGAAAGAGCGAGTCGTGGCTGCTATTGATCGGGTTCCACGTGTATTGAAACCAGATATTGATTTTCTTTCTGTTTTTTCAAATGGGAAAAAGTGCATTGTCCGCCCAAAGAAGATTTCTGTGGGGATTTGGGGAAAGAAGAGTTGAAATGAGCATCCGGTGCTTGTTGTCTCCTGTGGATTGTGTATAGGTCTGTGGTAATTGAATTGAGCAAACAGGGTCCTTTGCCGATATGTGTTCTCCTCTGAGTTTCAGACCTTTCAGGGTATTTTTGGAGAATTTGAGTGGAGGAGACTTAAAGAGGAAAGTTTGAGCTCTGAGAACTAGATATATCTGAATATTCCCCCTCACTCAGCTGTTAATCAGCTGGATACTTAGATTAGTAACATTTCTACCTTTAACCTCTGCTGATGGGATTAAAATCATATCTGAGTTTTGCTGTTAACGAGACGATGAGACGTTTTCAGAAATCTAATCTAATCTGAAGTCTTATGATGATGCAGCATGTTGTATAAATCCATGAAGTCTCCTCCTCATGTTGGTTCCTGAAGGCCACAGAGAGTCGTGACACATATCTGTTAGACGTGAACGTCGTCCTGCAGAGTTCCACCATCGTCTTAATGATAAGACAAATCACTCCAAACACATCTTTGTTACTTATAACTGCTGTTTGATGGTTCCATCTGAACCCTGTCCTGTGTCTCCATCACCTGATGGAGGCTGAGTGGTCTCCCAGCGTTGACAGGCTGCTTCTCATTCAGCCTGTGTCAGCCTGCTCTCCCACTCAATTTGCAATTAAGACCAAATTTAGAGCACTGAAGCCTGAAGGCAGGTGGGTGTCCACACAAGGACTATGTTGCCTAGCAACTGAGAAAGTGTGTGTGTAAGTGTGTGTGTTGAGGGTTGGGGGGGGGGGGGGTTTAGTACTGGGATGATGCACCTGAGCAGCAGGGGGCGGTGTGACAAAGGAATGTGTGTGTTTCTATAATATAGATTTATAAATAATAAAACAGAAGCTTTTATTTTATTATTTTATTCTCTCTCTAATTAAACAAAAGATGTTTTATTTTGGTGGGATTGCAGAGGTCAAGGGTCACAAGCTGTGTGTTTGCATCAAGATATAAACCTGTCGTTATTTCCAGACTGTTGTTTGTTTTGACCCCAAATAAACAAACAAACAAGAATCAGATTGTAATTAATCCCACCGCCTCTGGTCAATGGTAATCTGGACTTAAACAGTCGGAACATATTTTACATGAAACCGTGTTCCCTGGTGGTGTCATCCTCCATATTTACATGCACTTGGATGCTGCGAGCGGCAAATTGACTGAGAAAATAGGCGTATTACCACGCAGTGGGAGAGGGAGTGTGTCATGTGCAGCAAACAAAAGCAGACAATAACAATAGCCCTCACACGGAGGAGATGTCTGCTCGCAGCGTGTGTGTCTGCACACGCCTGTTCAAACACACACGTATGTTTTAAAAGACAATAGCAGAGATGATACTGAACATTTCTGAGCTGTGAAACATTCTGCAGGTTGTTTTTTAATCCTCCATCAGTAAACAAACACAAACATTCAGCTCATTTCATTAATAACTGTCTTTATAGAATTTAAAGGATTAAAAAATAGAAAACTCTTAAAGATTTCTGCTAAGACATGATTCTACATTCATTTTATATATTTATTAGATTCTTTAAAGATGAAAATCTTTTCTCTGAATCACTTTCATCTCGTTTTACAGTTTATCATGAAAAATGATATTTATTTGGTGGAAGTTTTCTAGATCTCAACATCTAACGAACTGGTTCTTATTTTATTTATATTGTTCACAGTGTTTGGAGTCGTTATGTTAGCAGATAAATAAATAAACTAATGACATCCAAACCAAACCGTGTTGTCGTCCCTGCAGACATCTCACCTCAACACCAACAGCTGAACGCTGCTTCCTGTTCAAACAGGAAGTTTATTAATCCTGAAGAAAAACTCTCAGATCATAAAGAAATCCTAAAAACCTGATTTATTAGTCGTATCTCTTCTACTCGCTTCTGATTCTGAGTTTCAGATTTATTATTGATCACTGATAAAGATGTTTAACAGAAAACACAGTAACTACATTTAAAGAATTATCATTTTCTTCAGTTTTACAGAATAATATAACTGAACAGCTGTAAAGATTTTACATCCTGATGATCTTACTAATAATATTTTAATGTGCACGTCATCTCACAGCAGGACTGAAGCATGACTTTGGTATTCGTCATGATTATTTACATGTTATATGAGGACGAACACCAGAGGACATACCGTATGTGTATGTTGTTGTTTCAGAACTTTAAATCAAGTGCAGCAGCTTACAAGGAAGAAAGTAACATTTTATTTACTATTTAAAGACACGTTCATCTCAGGAGAGACGTCCACAGCGTGGACATTAAAGAGACTCAGGTAGAGACACCTTGTCAGTGTGAAAGAGAGAGAGCAGGATCAGTTAAGGTATAAATAATGTTCAGGTGATCAGAGCTGTAAAAACCTTTAATACTTTATTTTGTATTTACTTTTGTACCAACAATGTTTCACTCATATAACATGATAATTATAACTATAAGCTGAAACACCTGCAGGCTGCATGGAAGGTTGTGGGTTCAAAACCAGGCAGGATGTTTCTGCACGTTGTCCTCGTACATGACGAGTGTTCTAAAGGAAGAAAGATCAGAAACAATGTTGTAAAAGAGAAGTTTCAGGTCTGAAGGCTAAAGCAGGTGAACAGCAACAGACAGGAAGTCCTTGATTGGTTTTACTATAATCTGTCTGTTGAATTGTGTTTTTTTTATTCTTTATTGTAGATGTGGCTCAAGGCAGGAGTAAAGTATGTGTCTCTGTTATTAGCAGCTGGAAGGACGGACAACCTGAAAAGTATCAAACGTCCAACTCAGTCTTTATCAAGTCTGAACAGAAACACTAGTATCAGTTTTAGTATTCAGTTTAGGTAAACTGAGTGTTTTACTTCCTGGTTGGAGAATATAAATTATATTTCAGGACAAATGAAGATTATATAACACCAATGGTAATCTTTTATCATATATGTGTTTATCCAGATGTTGAAAGCTGTAAAATATCAGGATACAGAACCTTTAATGTTTACTGTGAG
The DNA here is from genome assembly GCA_006937955.1 of Pachypanchax playfairii. Classification (NCBI taxonomy): domain Eukaryota; kingdom Metazoa; phylum Chordata; class Actinopteri; order Cyprinodontiformes; family Aplocheilidae; genus Pachypanchax; species Pachypanchax playfairii. The sequence continues at coordinate 624,980 of SSNP01000104.1, forward strand.
AAAAGCACATGATAGAAGAACCAGCTGGAGTTCTACACATGAAGCAACCAGGATGTTACTGTAACAAGTTAGAGGGTTAAATATGGAGGATTGGACTTCATTAGACTCTGATATAAACCTCAGCTACTCAGTAAAGAACCTGACTGCTATACATGAACATCTGGCAGCACAAATAAACCCACCAAGAGAGGCTGACCCCAGTCTGGATGGTCCTGATCATGAAGGGCCCACAGAAAGGGCCAACTCCACCCAACTGTATGTGTGTGTGTGTGTCTGCGTGTGTGTCAGGTTAAGGTGTGTTTCCCTCTGAACGCTTCATGGTCTTGTTGTTCACTGATCCAGTAGAAGCATTTCCTCTCTCACACTCCATCCTGACCTTTCTTCCTGCTCCCACACTGTATCATTCAGACGTGAAGTCCCAACATCCTGAACAACATCTTCCATCTGCAATAGAAACAGAATAAAGAGAGTAATGATCTCTGTGGACACACAGGTAGATGTTCTAATGTTGATATATATATATATGTGTGTGTGTGTGTGTGTGTGTGTGTGTGTGTGTGTGTGTGTGTGTG